>JAXGGA010004716.1:0-85236 GCA_038373865.1 Uloborus plumipes | reverse complement strand
TTACTGTGGATTTCACAGTTTTAAATTGCAACCTCGGCTGCCAGTATTATACTGTAAAAACAGTTCCTTCTTTGCAGTGCAAGGAATGCAACCTTCTCTCACTAGATCCTCTCCCCCTTACAGGAGCGGGAGGAGCCCCCCATTTCCCCGGTGACAGTGAGCTACGTGATCCTCGTGGGATCCGTGCTGTCGCTCATCTGCCTGCTCATCACCCTCTTCATCTTCGCCTACTTCAAGTGAGTTTCCTGTTTTCCTTATCTTGTATTCGGCCATCTGCTCAATTCCAATTATCAGGCTATTTGCTATCTCTCTTTGATTATTAGATCACCCCGTGTATAATTGCTTCTTATCTTCTCGATGGTACGTCGCACAGTGGTTCGAATCGGGGAAAAAGCGAAAAAATCCCTTGAATATAGATCGTGATCCTTTATAAGTGGTAAAAATGTGACTTACGTTAGTCTGGCTTTGAGGTGCAGATTTTTTTTGGAATACGTCAAATTTGATGGCCAATCTCTTTGATAAAAATCAATTTGTCCCCGTTATACCACGATATGTTATTTTTTAGTTTACTATATTGGTGTTTGTAAATAGTGAGATTCAAATGAAAACATCTGTCACGTCCACAGTCGCAGGTAGTCGCAGCTAATATGTTTTTGTTTAGTTACAGAAAGGTTCAAACTATTTGCCAATATAGCTTTAAGCTCACCGGAAGCCGCCGATAAAATTATATACCTCAATATTTTTTTATATTATTTTTTCACAATTTTGTTTTTCACTTCAGATAATTTTAAATTTTTATTCATTTTAATTATTATTTCTGGTGCAATATGCATCCTATAAGTGTGAAAGACCAATGTGAAAAAATGAGTTTTTATAAATTCAAGTTCGGATTACTGAACGTATAAATTAAAACTGCAGTATAGTGTCACGTCCAAAATTAATTAAAAACGTAATTGTTCAACATTCTTGGCTTATTTTCGGTAATATGCAATTTTTTTTCCAAATAAATCTTATGGAGTATGTTACTACAACTCAAGGGCTAAGTAATTACGGCATTAAAATTTTTCTATGTTTGAACTTTGAAATGCCTATTTTTTCCGCCATCAAACCACTATGCGTCGCCGTCGTGATGGTAATTCCTTCAGCTTGGTCATGATATTCGACAGAGAAGATGATATTTAACACTAGTAGATGTCCCGCGGGTTAAAATGCAACATGCGAAATCCAAGAAGGTATTTTTTGTGACAACGCGTGATCAGTTTAAACGACTTGACGGACTATGTGAAACCAAACTTAAATGTGTTGTTTATCTGTGATGATTTACTAAAAAATTGCGTTTCTACTTTTGGAAAAAATAAAAACAGCAGTATTAGGCAGGGATTCAAGTGAAACACCATTGCAATCGCTTCGAATTGCAATCGCTACTGGAAGTGAATTACATTATCATCAACTTAACTTGGCACTGACGTCACTACGGGTGGAGCCAATAAGATCTCACAAGCAGTCAGTGATCTCCTCTTATTCGCCAAGTAGGCTGTGACGTTTTATCTAGCTCGTTTTTCATAGGCAAACGTCACGCTGACGTCACGATGTTTTTATCAAGAAACGTTCTAATGTAATTCATTTACAGTAGCGATTGTAATTTGCGATCTCCTGTTTCACTTGAATTCCTGCCTTATATATTCAAGGGTGAATGCTCACGAAAGAAACATTTCTTAACTGTTTGAATTGAGAGAAGCCTCAGAAAACCACGCGAAGCAACGACAATATCAAGCGCAAAATTAGACTATAGAGGAAAAGTTGAGATGAAACAATAAAAATTGATTTGAATGGAGGGAAGCCTTTAAAAAATTACAGATTTTATGCGAAAGTTTCAACTAAAAATGGAATAAAAAAGAGCCACCTGTCAGATTGTTTCTAATTGGCCTCTTGATGTGCCCAGTGAGGACACAAACAAACTGTGAAATTTTTAGCAAAATCCGACGGGTAATTTTTGAGTCTATAAAGGACATACATAGATATATAGGTACAAGGTACATACATAAATACATACATTCATTTATATATATATAGATTTGATGATCAGGGTTGTGAACGTTATTTTCCAATTGAAGAAGCACGTATTTTTCAACGAATGGCAAAGGGATCTGTGTTACAATGTAAGAGGGTGTAATAAGAATGTACATGGGTTATCATTCTGTACGTGACATACTCTAGATTTTAAAATTTTACACTCATTGTAATGCTGAATGGGGGAGTTTCCGAAATTTCAAAAATATTTTTTGTGAAAGAGCATGCTTCAAAACATAGGAATTGACCATTTATTTTTATTTTTGACAGTTATATATTTTTTATGAATTATTTTAACCGGTGCGCAAATGCTATCCCCAAAAAAAAAAACATCTGCGCTTGACGTCAGTGGTGCACGTAAGCGCGAAATCTAATTGGTTGTAGTGAGATGACGAAGGTCGTGACGTCACCGATTCCTGCGATTGGACTACTCAAGTCAATCAAAACGGTGTTATTATTGGAAAGAGAGCTGTTAGGTGCACCACTGACGTCACAAAAACCACGCCCCGTTTTCAAGGTAGGGTATTTAAAAAAATTAATAAAAAATAAACTGTTGGGTAAATTAAAGTATTTTCCTGGCCCATGTTATTTTTTTATATCGTTCTATCAATTTCAGTAACAAAAAGTAGTACTTTTGACTGAAGGAAACTCCCCCATTAAAAAGCTTATTTATCTTCAGAAAAAAAAAACATTTTACATAGCATTCACTTTGACACGTATTGTAGTTGTAGCAATTCCCAAAAACTCACTATTTAGATTGTTTCATTTACAACAAATCGCTAGTGACAGTCTAGTTCAACTAGAAAATTCGCATACTACCAATTGTAAGATTCTTTTACCTTGAAAACGCCACGTCATATATTACAGCTTTGTATAAATTATATGCCCCAGAAAATATGCAAAATAGTACATTCAGGGCAGAAAAATGTAAAAATGTTACGGGGGCGAACCCCGGACCCATAGTCAGCCACAAGGGTGGGAATCCTATCCCATGACTCCTAAAGACGTCTGCCACCCCCTTCCTTAATAATTTTTTCAAGTCGGTGCCCCTATTGCCAGCATCGAATTCCTTAAATTTGGTTTGTATTCTTTCATATTATGAAATCCACACTGCAAGGAAGGAACTGTTGTTTTTACAGTATAATACTGGCAGCCGAGGTTTTAATTTAAAACTCTAAAATGCACAACAATGAACTGTAAAACTAGCAATTTTACAGTTTATTACTGTAAAGTTAATTTTGGTTTATTGCCGTAAAATTTAGCTGTATTATACTGTAAAAACAACAGTATAATACGGGCAGCCGAAGTTCCAGTTTAAAAGTGTAAAATGAGCGGTAGTAAACTAAATTTAGCAACTTTACAGTTTATCCTTTAGGAACCGGGCGGTACAAATGTTGTACCATAACTTCTTTAGAGGACGGGGTTTTTTCTTTAGAGGACGGGGTTGAAATTTTCACCCCAACCCTTTGTCATACGTCTTCATACGTCTGGTACGACAGTTTATACCTTCTCTTTTCAATGGAAAATAAATCTGTGGTTAAACTGTCGTACTACCGGGTCAAAAGAAAAATTCTATATGAACAGCCCGGATCCAAATATAAAATTAGCTGTATTATACTATAAAAAAAATGTTTACAGTGCATATGCTTTCCATATTTCAGCCTCATTTTTACTTTCTTCTAAATTATGAGGGTTCATCTATATATTTCAGAGCCCTTCAGTGTTCGAGGGTCCGCGTGCATCGCAATCTCGTCCTCAGTCTGATCCTGCATGCGCTGATGATGCTGGCTGTCGCACTACCCGGCATTTCCAGAGAAGTCGAGCAGCTCTACAGGAGTACAGTAAGGATTTTTTTTCTCTCCTCCGAATCGATACTTCCATATAATGGTTAAAGTTTACCTTCAGTTTTCTAAAAAAAATGAAACATTGCAAACGTATTTGACGCTGGAAGTCCTGCGAATAAACCTGTAAGTTTTACTGGAAGCAATATAGTGCTCGATTGCATTTGTTTAAAAATGTATGCATTGAAGCTTTTTTTTAAAATTTATTTATCAAAAAAAAAAAAAAAAAATTACAAGATCCTCGTGTTCCACAAAGTATGCCATTACACACTCTAGGGTCCCCCGTACCTACCACAACTCGTTTTTTAACCGGGATAGGGCCCCGAAGAGCGCTCTGTTCTTTTTTTTAACCAGACCAAGTGCCGAGCAAACCCTTGGCCCAGCACCCCCAGAGGTATCGTTTCACTTGGAGGACTTTGTGACCACGACACATTCTCCAGCCACCATTAATGAAGACGGTGGATCTTTGATCGGCTGGGATCGAACCCGGGTCCCTCCGGTCACGAGTCCGACGCATTACCGATCGGGCTACCACGGCCCCCACAAAGTATGCGACGAGGCTTACAGAAGTAAATATTAAGCACAGAAGTAGAAGTTAAAATTGCTTAAAAATTTAACTTATTTACAAAATCAGAAAACAATGAAAAAGTCTCGGATCTTTTTTACAAGATCCGAGAAAATAGGAGGCCAACGTATGGAGATACTAGTCAAACCATTCCGAAGGGCAGACCTAGGCCCTGCTTGCAAACTGCAGAGCAGAAGAATACTGGTTCAACACTGGCGTTGAACCCCTGAGGTACGTTACTGGTCGTATGTTTGTAAACTCTCCTTTGAGAAGGAAATGTACAATATCAAGGTTGTTAAGGTTCGGTAGGTTAAAATTTATTCGTGGACTGAAAAACTGTTAAAATAGAAGTAAACTATAGGTGCGTAAAAACAAGTTTTCATTATTCGGTAAAAACAATTCAGGAACATCGGTGCTGTAAGAATATGCACCTGCTTTACAGGTCACCAAGAAGCACTGCTTGTACATCAATTGACACCGGCCTTTATAATTGCTGAGGGCGCCACCTGCACTGGTATAATTGTGACGCAGCAAAGGTGAAAATAGTTGGTACTTTACCTGTAGAGACGGTGCGAAAAACGTAGATAACTCGTTTTGTCAAATACGTTTGCTAGTCACTGAGAGAAAACAC
This sequence comes from Uloborus plumipes, assembly GCA_038373865.1. Classification (NCBI taxonomy): domain Eukaryota; kingdom Metazoa; phylum Arthropoda; class Arachnida; order Araneae; family Uloboridae; genus Uloborus; species Uloborus plumipes. The sequence goes on along the minus strand of JAXGGA010004716.1, from coordinate 80,129 downwards.
AAATTCTTAATTTTTACTAAAGAAAATGAAATAAGAAAACCTTTCATTTGCAGGAAAAATTAATTTCCGTTTTTGGTTTTCTCTTTCACCATCCTGTTGTTTTCCCATCCTGTTTGTTAAAGCCTTTTTCAAACTGGGAAATCTGCGGGAGTGGAATTTTCGCAAGATGGTCACACTGATGGTAGTACTGCAAAACACGTTCAACAACCCTATTAGATATAATAGCATTATGCATGAATGTTTTTGTGGTACTATAACGATATAAATACAAAATATGGTATATCGTTTTGTAATCCTGTCCTTAAAATATACCACTTCGAAAACTAAGAAATCTGATTGTTGCCAAGGCTAATTTAAAAAGGTTAGAAACCATCGCTAATTGAGTAAAAATATTAAAACAAACATGCTCTGATACTATCTAGTAGATAGAAGGAAAAAAATTGCGTGAAGTGTTACCAATCCTAAGTTAAGTTATGACTCAATGACCAAATACACTATGTTATTCGAGATAAAACTAAGTGTGCCCAATTATAGTTAATACCTTCACAATTCACTAAACTTGCGTTATCTGCCAAATGCATTAATATTCGAATTAGTGTAATGTGATTGAGACATAATTTCGAAGAGGGCTATTTTGGGTAATTATCCGTCTCAGAGGTACATAATGTGCGAAATTAAAGTGATTACAATGATTCCGGGTACGGTGGCTGGAGAGACTTGTTATGGAAATAAATTAGACATTCTCATAGATAACGTGCTGTTTTTTATATGGTTAAGTTGTAAGAGGAAATAAGTAATGTAATCTTAATGAATAAAAGCATGTTTTTGTAATTATTTCAAATGTTAGAAAGTTTGCATTAGAGCCATTAAGCAGATCGGCAGACGCATCTGCCATTTTGGATGTAAAAGTTCGATATATTTCTCAGTGCGCTTCAATTCCATTTAGATTCCAGCATTTTTTTTTTCGAACGTTCCAGCTTTAAAGCGATGCAAAAGCTGAAAATATTTAGAAGTTCAATTGTATTTTAAACCTTAAAAACTAAAATATGAAAGGGTCTGGAACTATTTTCAAGACTAGAAATATCTTTATAACCATCTTCGGGCAACAAACACCTTTGTACTAAATTACGTTAAGACCTGAAATAAGATCTAAGTTTTCGTGAGATGGATGGATGATTCCAAGAACGAATTTCACTTCGGTTTATTGAGACGGTTATTATACAAAGTCTGAACACAAAAATAGGAAGCGGAAGGGAAAGTCATAAGCAATATTCGCGTACAAATAGGGAATCAATGTTTTATCTTGATAATTTATTAACATTGAACAGTCAAAATAAAGTTTTAGACAAATTTTACTCGGTTTAAGAAGGAGGTCATGACTCTCTATGACCCAATCCGTGAGTCCAGTTTTGGTTCACACACACAATTTCATTTTCATGGCTGTGCAATATTTTTTATTCTAATTGTATACGCACAAGGGTTGAGGCAAAAGTCATGGCAACTATTTTTTTTTTAATTTGCAAATACCAGTCCGGTTGGAAAAAGGGGCGTAAACAGACGAAGGGACGAGGTGTTAACTACATGTGTGAGCAATTAATAGCACTGAAATATCGTAACACACTAATTTATTACCCGAGTATGCAGGGCCATATGGCCTTCACCGTGCTAAAGAATAAGATGAAGCACCATGTCTGAATGACCTGATTCAAACATGGCGAACCGGGTCTTTCAGACATGATGCGGCAAATTCTGAGGCAAAATTGTATTCAGCACCTCCCACATAGTTGTCAGCGTGTGGTGACAGTAGCCGGAGGCTACTTTAGAGGTCTTTAGACCCAGGTTTGTCATGCCAATCGTATTCGTACTATGGTGTCATTTTTTCGCACGGTGAAGGCCACATGGCCCTGTGTACAACAGTAACAAATGAGTCTGTTGCATTTCAGTGCCATTCGTTGCCCACACATGTAGTTAACACCATGTCCTTTGTCTATGTTCCATTTTAAAACCAGACTGGCATCTGCAAAAAAAAATAGTTGCCATGTGATAATTCTTAAATCAAATTTCGCATGTTGAGCCAAACATCAGACGTTTTACCTTGAACACACTTTATTGACGACACAAGACATGGACTTACACAGCACAGAACACATACAAAACGAAAACAAAACAGAACAGTCACTCGGCAGAGGCGCATGCGCCTTTTAAGCATTGCCCATTCTTTACGGTTGCAGTTAAGTTTCAACACCATGACTTTTGTCCCAACTCTCGAATTTCTTTAACGGCAACTCTTGAACGAATTTAGCCTTCTATTTTCCTTTGCGAATCGAACTCCTGAGTTTGACTGAATCTTGATCTGCCTGTATTTCTCACTTGCGATGTTCCACTTATTACAGGACTGGCTGTGCAAGGCGGTCCTCGTGCTGAAGATGTATTCGTCGATGGCCTGCATCCAGTGGATGTTCGTGGAGGGCCTCCTGCTGCACTCGTCGGTGGCCGTCTCCGTCTTCAGGAAGGAAGCCCCCTTCCGGGTCTACTATGGCCTAGGCTGGGGTAAGGCCCCTATATAGACGAGCCGGCGCATCAAGATTAAATTACACCATTTTGGATCCAGCGCGTGTTTGTGTGTTTGAGTGGTTGTCTTTTCTGGCCAGTAATCGCGTTTTGGTAATTTTTCACTGTGAGCAATTATTAGCGGCAGGTGGATTTGGCAAAGATTAGCAATACGCCAAAACTTTTTTCTGGTAACCCTACTCCGCAACAATGAAAAGTTGAAAGTAAAAGTTAAGGAATTGGATCCAAAGTGATGAAACTTAATCTTGATGCGTCGGCCTATCTATATAGCGGCTCTAGGCTGGGGTATGTATGCATAACGAATTTCCAGTTTCCGCACAGTTGAACGAACTTTAAAAATAAGTACTAAGGTTAAATTAAAAATAAATAAATAAATAAATAAACCGATCCTGATTGCAGATCTCATATAAAAGCAAACTTCACTATGGTCCGAGTGCATTTCAAATTGAAATACATTTAATTGTTTTCGAGGGACTTGGTAAACACGGAAAAGTTGGTTTGCAAAAGCAGAATACAAAGGGAAAATTGAAAATCCTTATAGTAAAATGAATTACAAGTATTTTAATTGTTATCAAACTGAAACTGGCAACTGATTATCATTTCTAAATCATCATTTAAGTCAGTTCTGTACCTCAGAACCAGACTAACGTAAGTCCTTTCCGTAACTTTTCAGCAGGGGGTAAAAACGATTGCTGAATACATGCAAAAAATGGGACTCGTGCTCGTTTAATGCTGCTAAATAAATGTTAAGGAATTATTTTTATAGAATAACGTTCTCATGGGTCGATGCGGAATAAGATTTTACACACAATGAAGCAATAAAGTGAAAATCGACATTTTTGGACTGGTTCTGAGGTGCAGAGTTTAACACCCCGTGCCTCTATACCAGTGGTTGGAAAAACTACTTTTCTTTTGTAGCGAACTACAACTACAACTACTTTGTTATAAATGTAGTTAATTACAGCTACAACTACTTTTTTTTTAATGTAGCGACTACAAACTACTTTTGAATTGTAGTCGCTACTTCGCTACTTTTGAAAAATTAACAAATAAAAAGCATGCGCCATTTGGAGGGTTGACCGAAAAAATCGGAAAGTGGTTTACATTAATAAATTAATTCATTTGAATGTGGAATAGAACTCTTAAAAGTCTTTGAATTTATTTGTTACTTTTTCTTTTTGTGCCCCCTGTTTTTTCACTAAAATTTGTCCTTTTTAGATTTTTTTACAATTTTTACGAGTATTCGCCTCAAGAAAGGATTCAAATGTTGAAAGATTGAAAGAATTAAACCTCATTTTTTTTTTTTTTCTTGCCAGGGAATCTTTAGGAACATGAAAATTATTTGAAGGAATATAAAAATTTTGATGCCAAATAAAACCAATGACATCAACCAGGATATAATGTATGGAGTTAAATGACGTATCTAAGATCAGCTCATATTTTTATGGTTCTTATTTCTCATTGCGTCTGCTGCTGTACTCGTACAAGATTTGCACCAGAGTCAATTAAACCTTGTTTTTTTCCTTCGCTCTCTTTTTTTTTTAAATTTTTTTCATTTATTTATTTATTTTTTAAATTTAAAAGTAGTTTCCAGAAATCGCTACAAACTACTATTTGCTTGTATCGCGCTACTTACTACTCTACTTTTTTAAAAAAAGTAGTGCGCTACACTACAAACTACTAAAAAATGTAGCTACTACAGTAGTTTCGCTACTTGTAGCGCGCTACTTCCGACCACTGCTCTATACTTATCTCAGAGTTTTCTTTCATCGTCGGCAAACGACATCGGTTCCCAATTGTGTAAGGGTAGGGGCTTTAAATTTTTGATTTAAGCTTAGTACTTGTCACTATTATCGTTTCTTATTATAGCATTTGCTCCTTTAATTTATATTTATTCACAATAAATTTCTATATTTAATGCACTTTTTGCATAAAGCTATGAAATATGGCACCGAAATCAGTATATTTTGCTAAATGGGTGATTCTACGGTCAATGCGTTTTTTGTGTCCCCAAAGAAAAAATAATCTGTTTGATTTCACACTCATTATATCACTAGTAGCCGCTATTTTTATGATTGTTGTGGTAAGGGCCAGATGAAATTTCAATTTTTTTTTTTTTTGGGGGGGGGTTATCGATACCAGGGGAAAATGCGTTGCCAGGTGAATGACACTATTGGCAGGATTCTGGTTTTATTTACTATTATTTCACAGATTTTTTGGTGTAAAATCAGAGTATGGACTCATTTCTATAAGACCTGTATTCAAAAAAAAAAAAAAAATTTCGCGTTGTAATAAAATAAAAAAATTAATCTTGAAAACACGACATGTTGCATACAAGTCGCACCTCAGATCCCAAATAAAAATACTTCCCGCATTATTTACGTTCATTCAAATTGCTTTCACAGGGGCAATTAGGATTAAAAAGGAAATTAATTATGCTTATAATATAGTTTTAATGTATATTTACCCTTTTTTGGAACAAAACTGCCAGGGGAGTGACGCCAGAGAAGTGACAAAATCACACATTACCTATAAAAACAACGTCACGCAGTCTTCTTACCAGAACTTCACGTAAACCGTGATGTCTATTATACATACGCACACTTATGTAACAATGAAATATAAAAAGTTATACTTATCAGGGGAAATACTACAGCGACTGGCGCAGTACACTTTGAGGCACTTTCAACGAGAACCGATGCAATAATATTTGAATTTTTGTTAAACCACTTATCTTGCTTTTAACTTTACTCAGTATTACACTGGTTGTTCGCAGTCAAATTCATCCTTTTGTATTTTTTATGCTAAATTTCAGTCTTTGAAGTTCGCTAGGTGAGGGTGACACTGTTGATATGGCCCGTTGAAAAGTGCATTTTTTTTATAGAATAATACATATTTTTTCAATGTTTAATGATGAAATATGTTTCACTGTTAATGTAAGTGTATGATTATGGTAGAAAGCATTATGCCAAATTAGCAAAAATTGAAAGTCGAAGATGTTTGTATAAACACTAGTATTTCGACAGGCCAGGGTAGTATACATTTATGGCTATTTTCAGTTATAAATGCTAAAATAAAATAATTGTAGTGAATTAAATGGGTGGCCCATATAAAAGATAATAGTCTATAATGCTTAAGCATACAAAAACATTAATACACTCAGTTTTACATGAAGTTCTTCCAATGGCCGTCTGAATTCAAATAGCGTAGAATCACCCATATATATATATATATATATATATATAAATTATTCAACTAATTGTTTCGTAGAATTTTTGATAAGTTCGAAAGTTTTTTTCAAATTGGATTTATAAAGGAAAAAGTAAGTAAAAGTAAGTTTGCTCAGTATGAATTACTCGTCAAATCAAATATTTCACGAAAAGATTTTAATACTTTTTATCTCCTGACATTTACACTTACTAGAGGAATTCACAAGAGATATGCACATTCCTACTTTTGCAACCACGAGAAAATAACATTCTTTAAATATATTACGAAAAATGGAACTTCGGACAGGATGATATAGGAAGAACATAGAGGATATCTTATTGGTCAATCTCTGCCAATAAATCAAAGAATCTGGAGTTTTTCAGTGAGAAAATCCATATTCCTCTATTGATTAAATGCTCGGCTTTTAAACGTAGATAAGCGAATTGTATAACAAGAGGATTAAAAGATGGTTGAGCTGTTATATTTGTTTGTTTCAAATGGGGCTGCGTTTAGCTTCATGCCATTTGCAGACCTAGTGCATTCCCCAAAGCGGCATCCACTCTTTCATGTGGCACCACCATCGGTGGGATACCATTGCTACAACTATTTTTGACGCCCAGTTTCCCCACTAGATGAAGGCACCTGGGCTCTATTCGATGCGAAACTGTACAGGAATTTAATTTTGCCACGAGATACTATAAGCCAAACAAGTACTCGAGGGATCTTTTACATGCCGCATAATCATACGATTTGAGCGCTGTCGATTTTCTGCATTATGAATATCCACCGACTGGAGCCGGGTTCGAATCCGCGCTTTTGGGCGTAAGAGGCCAGCGTCTTAACCACTATACCACTCTGTCGGCTGAGCTGTTATATTGCCAAGTGCAATTTAAAATTTCTTCCCTAAAGGGAGGCAGGTTATCTATTAGATTTAAAATTGTGTAAAATAATACCTTTTTGAGTTCGTCTTACTCGATTACATTTCGGTTTTATTTTTATGCTAAATTTTCCTTACGTTTTCAATACAACCATGCTTCTTATGACTATAGGAACTTCTAGGGAATAACGAAGTTTAAATATCAGCTGCAATCACTGCGTTCACATCCTAGCATGTTGAAAGGCAGAAAGTATACAATAAATAAAGTCATAAAACTGCTTTGACAGATTTCAATTAACAATCTGGTTGCCAAATTATTCAGTCATTAGCCTCAAGAGCAATGCCAGCCAACATCCACCCCCAAATACTATAGAGCCTCCCTTCCCCCTAAAACAATCAAGGAACCTCGAACAAAGAAATAAAACAAATACCCCAGGGACGTCATTTCAAGTTTTTCTAAGGGGGGGGGGGCAAAGGGTAAAAACACAATACAATTTCACCAGAAAACAACAAAACCCACGCCCACTTAAATGTAAATACATTGATTTCTCAAAGTCAGGGGGGGGGGCAATTGACCCCCCTGCCCCCCCCCCTAAATGACGGACCTGAAATACCCTTAAAAACACCACGTAAAAGTTTCAACAGCGCGATCTGTGCCACGCACCCTCCTCCCCTTACCTATTAATCCCCTCTTCCTAACCGATCCATTAAAACTGAAAATATTACTCGCTTCTCCAGACATATATAAACAAATACGCCTTTGTTAAATTCGACTCTGCACTTTCAATACATTTAATATTTTTCCCCATAAAAAATGCTCGCATTTAAAAGGCTTCTGATCTGAGTAAATTTGATGAAGCTTTCAAAGATAATAAACTAAGGCTTCATCTTAGAAAAGCATATTTAAATGATTAGCTGAACTAGGATGTGCTTGAAATGCTAGAGAAATATTTTCCCTCATTTTCACCTTTACTCTGCTTGGGGTATTTAATAAAGAATGATTGCAATTTTTTTTTCAAGGCTCAGAAAACGAATAATGTATTTGTAGTGGGAAAAGTGAAAAATGAATAACTAAAATTTAAAGGTAATGACATCAGCAGTATGACCTTGACAACCATCCAAACGCATGTAGTTTCGTGTCCGCCTACGTCAAAACAGAAGTGGTACAAGGTGCGCAAAAAATACGTTGGCCATTAAACTTCGAAGAATTCCCGAAACAATATTAAACATCTGTTTTCTCTCAGTAGCTGATGTATCTGATAAGTCTATTCAGTGGTCGGAAGTAGCGCGCTACAAGTAGCGAAACTACTGTAGTTGCTACATTTTTCAATAGTTTGTAGTGTAGCGCACTACTTTTTATAAAATGTAGAGTAGCGAGTAGCGCGATACAAAAAAATAGTAGCTTGTAGCGATTTCTGGAAACTACTTTTCAATTAAAAAATAAATAAATAAAAAATTAAAAAAAAAGAGAACGAATGAAAGAAAACAAGGTTTTATTGACTCTGACTGGTGCAAATCTTGCACGAGTACAGCAGCGGACGCAATTAGAAATAAGAACCATAAAAATATGAGCTGATCTTAGCTACATCATTTTGACGAAATACATTCTATTTGTTTGATGTCACTGGTTTTTTGGCATTCCTTTAAATAATATTCATTAGGGTGGGGCGAAAAATAAAAAGTTTTTCAGATCAACTTCTAATAGTTGCCAAAAGTTGTCTTTGGTGATAGTTAGCTTTTGTGCAAAATTTGAGAAAAATCGGTTAATATCTTCAGGGGGCGCTGCGATCGCAAAGTTTTACCATAGCTTTGTTATGGATTTTATGGTTAAAATATCAAAAAGAATGCCTTTAGCTAGTCTCTTTGCGTTTTTTTACTCAAAATCATGCATTAAAAGCACATGAAATAACTCGCAAACATTATTTTATATGATATATTTATATTTCAAAAAAATCACTTTTTTCACGTTTTTGTTTCTTTTTGAATGCTTGAAATATAAATATATCTTATAAAATATTTTTTGTGAGTTATTTCATGTGCTTTGAATGCATGAATATATCTTATGAGTAAAAAAATGCAATGAGATTAGCTAACGGCATTGTTTTTCATATTTTAACCATAAAATCCCGATAAAAGCTATGATAAAACTTTGCGATCACAGCGCCCCCTGAAGATATTAACCGATTTTTCTCAAATTTTTCACAAAAGCTAACTATCATCAAAGACAACTTTTGGTAACTATTAGAAGTTGATCTGAAAAACTTTTCATTTTTCGCCCCACCCTAATATGCATACTCCTAAATATTCCCTTGCAAGAAATTAAAATAAAAAGAAGGTTGAATTCTTTCAACTTTTGAACCCTTTCTTGTGGAAATATTCGTGAAAATTGTTAAAAAAATCTAAAAAGGACACATTTTTAGCAAAAAAAAAAAAAAATGCAACAAAAAGGAAAAGAAACGAATTGATTCAAAGACAATTCCTAGCTCTATTCCATATTCAAATGAGTTTATTTATTAATGTAAACCACTTTTCGAATGTTTTCGGTCAATCCTCCAAACGGTGTATGTCTTTTATTTATTTATTTTTTTAAAAGTAGCGAAGAAGCGACTACAATGCAAAAGTAGTTTGTAGTCGCTACATTAAAAAAGAGTAGTTGTAGTTGACTACATTTATAACGAAGTAGTTGTAGTTGTAGTTCGCTACAAAAGAAATGTAGTTTTTCCAACCACTGAGTCTATTACTGAGACCAAACATATTTATTCTCGAATATTTGCAAAAATTTATTGCATTATATAGAAATAGGGAGCATGTTCTTCCTATAACTCATGTAATGAAACTATATGAAATACATTCAGATTCTTTATAGGGTAAATTGTGTTACAAATGGTATTCCCGGAAAAATTAAATTGCCCAACAGTGTAATATTTTGGTGAAATTTATCACGATGGCTTAGTACACTGCAAAAAATAAACTGCTGAGTTTACAGTCTTATAATACTGGCAGCAATTTTATTATTTATTACTGTAAAATTAGAGGTTTCAGTTTATTACTGCATTTTACAGTTTTAATCTGGGACCTCTACTGTCAGTATTATACTGCAAAAACAAGTTTTTTTTTTGCAGTGCATAAACATCAAAATGATGAATATGAAAACCATTCTTGTCTTGTATTCTAATGAAAGCTAAAATATCCCCCCCCCCTAAAAAAACATCAAATGAACATTATTTATGTTGATTTCTATCAGAAATGGGCAACAACCCATTCGGCGTTTACGCTTTCCAGATTAACATACCAAATGAAAAATGATGCCGTTCCCATTTTATTCTAAACTGTCACAAGCCATTACCGAATAAGTTAACACGAAATAAATGAAATGCCACACAACATTACTCCAAATGTATCATTGATTAGAAAAAAAATGTAATTAATAGGGAAAATATTTTATTTATTAATTAATCGCTTTTCGACCCGTATATCATAACAACAAATATAATTTATCTCCTGTTCAAATGATGATCAATAACTTTCATGCTATGATAAGTTTAACACATCTGGGAACAAGTTATATTAGAAGATAAAATTCCATGAGCTTAATTGATGCAGCTGTACTATCGATAATATATTCCGAGCGTGTAAGTCATAAAACTCTGACAAGATTGGTTAATGAGGAATAGTCCCTTGTGACAAAGCGATGTTGACACATGAACAAATATCGATCATTATGCTAGATAATTTTTTATACCAATAAATGTATTTACTATAGAGACTATGATTACTTTGTTTTCGAAGCATGAATCAACTTATTGGTGTTGAATCGTAAAATTTGTTACGAAACACGAAGTTAAAAGGTGGTTCCATGTGATCATTTTATGCCCTTTGATATAAATACATTTCCTTTAAGGACAAAATTTACTTTCCAACAAAGTTTGTTTTTACTGTATTGTAACTCTACCTCTCCTCCAAAAACATACAAGTAGGGTCGAATGCCTGGTTCTGTCAGTCTCTCACACACAAATATTTTATTGCAGCTATACTATCTTTTCATTGCAGAGATTTTTTTCCTACATTTATCAATTAGTTTCAAGTTCATTAATTCCCTATGGAGAGAAGGATTCGTCAAATGGCAATCCAAAAACCTGCCACAGGATTCAGAAATGATGATTTTAAATCTTTTTGTGCTCAAACGAGCTTTAAATTTTTAGAATTGCACTACTCGGAAACTTTTACCTAGTACGGCAGTTCTGCTCACGCAGCGTTGTGAATGCGGGCAAAAATTGTCTTTTGCCGCTTTTGCTGTCCAAGAATCTCACGCCATTGGCGACCGCTGTCGAAAAGCGAAAAAACACTGCCAGCCATATGACGTAACCGTCACTTGAACTTTAGATGTTACTAGCTAACCCGGCGAACTCTGTTCCACCTTAAAGGCAATAAATGAGCAAATTTTTGAAATTATTAAGTTTTTTTATTAGAAAATACAAAAACAAATTAAGTACCTACATTAATCATCCATTATTGTTTCTGTATTTACAACCTATTTTACTACGCTCCAGAAGCTGTCAGAACATGTGCTTTATGTCGCCCAGCGACAGAGGCTCAAAAAGGCTTAGTTAAAAAGATAATTTTTTCGGACTGCTTATCAACTGACTGCTCCATCCATAAATCCACCCAAACAAACTTTTGTACATATAATAGTAGTAAGAAGAACAGCCACTTAAATGCAGTCCAGGAGCTATCTCACCAAGCGCTTTCCACCTCTCAGCCTCAGAGGCGTAAAAACTCTTTAAGTGACAATCGTTTCTGACAGCTTATCACATATAAATTTCAAGGGAAGTAACGCGTTTGTTTGTAACTTACTTCACAAAAAAGTCAAATAACACTCAACGCACCGCTAACTTACAACCTGTTTACTGCGCTCCGGACGCTGCCAGAACGTGTGCTTTATGTCGCTCAACCATGGAGATGTCAAAAAAGGCTTAGTAAAAAGGCTTAGCCAAGAATACAGAAAATCTGGTAGCTAAATAGATAATTTGCAATGAAAAATATATTGCGGTCCTAAATTGATACAAAAACCATCCTATCATTTAAGTTGGACTAAACTGAAACTGCGTGCAAAATTTGGTTAAAATCGGTTCAGTAGCTGAGGAGTCCATTGGCCACAAATACAGGGACACGTAATTTTTTATATATTAAGATTTAAAAAAAAAGCACTTGCCGTATTGCAAAAAATTTTCACGGATGATGTTCATGTATGCTATGCATATAAAATTGAAACTGAAAAATCGAAAACTTGCTCATTTTAATTCATTAATTTGTGTTTGCAAACCCTTGACGATGAGCTGTTTGTCTTCTCCCAGGTCTCCCCCTCCTCTGTGTGTCGACGTGGGTGACCCTGATGTGCACTCAGCACCAGGAGAAGAGGTGCTGGAAAGGCTACGGGCACTCGCCTTACGTCTGGTTCATCACCGGGCCCATGATACTGGCCCTTCTAGTGAGTACACTTTCTCCTTTTCTTAAAAACAAAGTGGATCACTGGTTGTTTGAGGACCAAGAGAAGTTACTTTTCCTCACTTACATGGACGTAGATCTTTAACCCTATATGCCCTGACGGTACTTTGATGTACCGCTTTCATCTAATACCTTTAAACGAGCAATTCTTGTATCTAATATCTTTAAACGAGCAATTCTTGTATATATATATATTTATTTTTTTTTCGGATCTCGAAAACGGCTCTAACGATTTCGATAAAATTTTGTATTTAAATAGAGTTTTGGTTTTTGAGTTCATCTACGTCGGCGTTTTTTCTGTAAAAACGCGAGTTTTTACAAAAAACCCCATTTTTTTGTGCCTTCATTGAAAATTTGAGAAGTTTTCTTTTCGCCATTTTCTTTATGATTTCTCTCATTGTTACTGTTTCTTAGCAACCACGTTTAATTATAACAATGGATTTCATATTTAATCACATCAGCGCGAGTTTAAATTTTATGGTATTTGGCAACGTTAAATTGTTATTGTTGTTGAAACGTTAAAGCAAGGTTTCACTAGATAAGTGTCTTATACAGGCTGTTTCATTTATTCAAAAGCCATGGAATAAAAGCAGTGATGATTGTCCACCGAAACCTGTTGAATTTTATGGTAACTTACATTATATAAAAATCAGGTTAATTTTTACTTTTCAAGTACGATTTCAAAATTGAGTATAAAAGTGTGATAGTTCGTTTTAAAATACTTTTTTTCCTCCTCAAGCGTGTTTAGTAAGATATTTCAGGTAAAAAATCAATAAATATGAAATTCAATTTTCTTAAAATATTAAGTTTCGAAACAAAATTACATTTATCTAATATATTTAGACGAGCAATTCTGGTATATATATATTTCGGATCTCGAAAACGGCTCTAAAGATTTTGATAAAATTTTGTATTTAGATAAAGTTTTGTTTTTTGAGTTCATCTACATCTGCGTTTTTTCTGTAAAAACGCGGTTTTTTGTGCCTTCATTAAAAGTTTGACGAGCTTTCTTTCGCTATTTTCTTTATGATTACTCTTATTGTTACTGTTCACAGCAACCACGTTTTATTATAACGATGGATTTCATATTTAATCACATAACCTAAATTTAAATTTTTATGGTATTTTTCAAATGAGTTTTGGCAACACGTTAGAATTATTATTGTTTGTGAAATTTAAAGAAGATCAATCAAAATAAAGTTAGAATTGGGTGTGGGCCGCGGTAGTCCGATCGGTTAGTCGTCGGACTCGTAACCGGAGGGTCCCGAGCCGATCATATAGAGGAAGCCCAGCCGATAAAAGATCCACCGTCTTCATTAATGATGGCTGAGGGACGTTAAAAATGTTCGTGGTCATAAAATCCTCCAAGTGAAACGATACCTCTGGGGGATGCTGGGCCAAGGGTTTGCTCGGCCCTAGGGCCTGGTTCAAAAATGAACAAAGCGCTCTTCAGGGCCCCATCCCGGTTAAACCACGAGTTGTGGTATGTACGGGGGGAACCTTGAAGTGTGAAGTAAAATGAAAGTCAAAACCAACTGGAACCAAATGCGTACTGGAGAACAGGAACTATGCATCCACTCATCAACACCTTCCGCGTCTTCGGCGCCAAATGAAACGAAATTGCGTGTAATTTTATGGTGAGCATGGATTAAATAAGGTTGTGTTTTTTAAAACAAATTACGGCTGTTTTAAATGCGTAATTGCAACCAAAGGCTTAAAAATGCTTTTCAAGTTTATCTAAACAAGTACTTCGCATTTAGCAAAAAACACAAGTTTACGAACCTCTTTTTTTTTTTTTTACCGAGCGGGCTCGGTCTCCTGGTACTATATATTTATTCATTTATTTATATTTCGGATCTCGAAAACGGCTCTAACGATTTCGATAAAATTTTGTATTTAGATAGAGTTTTGGTTTCTGAGTTCATCTACGTCGGCGTTTTTTCTGTAAAAACGCGAGTTTTTACAAAAAACCCCGTTTTTTTTTGTGCCTTCATTGAAAGTTTGAGAAGCTTTTAATTCGCCATTTTCTTTATGATTACTTTCATTGTTACTGTTTCCGTGGCGACCACGTTTTGTTATAACAATTGGACAGCGCAAGTTCAAACTATGGTATTTGGCAACGTTAAATTGTTATTGTTTTTGAAATGTTAAAGCAAGGCTTCACTAGATAACAAGCTGTTTCGTTTATTCAAAAGTCATGGAATAAAAGCAGTGGTTATTGAATCTATTGAATTTTATGGTCACTTACATTATATAAAAATCAGATTACTTTTTACTTTTCATGTGCGATTTCAAAATTGAGTATAAAAGTGTTATAGTTACTTTTAAAATACTTTTTTTCCTCCTCAAGAGTGTTTAGTAAGATATTTCAGGTAAAAAATTAATAAATATGAAACTCATTCTTAAAATATTAAGTTTCGAAACAAAATTATATCTAATATCTTTAGACGAGCAATTCTTGTAATATATTTCGGATCGCGAAAACGGCTCTAACGATTTTGGTAAAATTTTGCATTTAGATAAAGTTTGGTTTTTGAGTTCAGCTACATCGGCGTTTTTTCTGTAAAAACGCGAGTTTTCACAAAAAATCCCGTTTTTCGTGCTTTCATTAAAAGTTTGACGCTAGCTTTCTTTCGCCATTTTCTTTATGATGACTCTTATTGTTACTGTTTCATAGCAACCACGTTTTATTATAACAAGGGATTTCATATTTAATCACATCAGAGCAAATTAAAATTTTTATGGTATTTGGCAAACGAGTTTTGCAACACGTTAGAATTATCATTGTTTTTTAAATTTAAAAGAAATCGATTAAAACAAAGTTAGAATTGGGTGTGGGCCGCGATAGTCCGATCGGTAAGTCGTCGGACTCGTAACCGGAGGGTCCCGGGCCGATCATATAGAGGAAGCTCAGTCTATCGAAGATCCACCGTCTTCATTAATGGTGGCTGGGGGACGTTAAAATTGTTCGTGGTCTTAAAATTCTCCAAGTGAAACGATACCTCTGGTGGGATGCTGGGCCAAGGGTTTGCTCGGCCCTTGGGCCTGGTTCAAAAACAGAGCGCTCTTCAGAGCCCCATCCCGGTTAAACCACGAGTTGTGGTATGAACTGGGGGAACCTTGGAGTGTGAAGTGAAGTGAAAGTCAAAACCAACTGGAACCAAATGCGTACTGGAGAACAGAGACTCTGCATCCATTCGCATCAAATCCTCCCGCGCCTTCGGCGCCAAATGAAATGAAATTAGGTGTGATTTTACGGTGAGCGTGGATTAAATAGGGTTGTGTTTTTTAAAACAAATTTCGGCTGTTTTAAATGCGTAATTGCAACCAAAGGCTTAAAAATGCTTTTCAAGTTGATCTAAATAAGTACTTCGCATTTTAGAAAAAAAACACGAGTTTACAAACCTCTTTTTTTTTTTTAACCGAGTGGACTCGGTCCCCAGGTACTTAATTTAATATTATGAATCCAATCTGGCTGGAATCCTGCTGGTACTTGAAAGTACCATTCCTCGTACTTTGTTAAGAGGCCGACAGCGAGTGCAAGCGATCGGAAACAGTTTTCTTAGCGGATAGTACTGTTCTAGGGCCTAAACCCTGGTGAGTGTCAACATTTTTACCCGTCTGCGGCAAAGCCTAAAGGAAGGGTTATGTTTTTAGCAGTCTGGCTATGTTTGTGGTTAAGGATGTTCCACCGTAGCTCCTAAACTATTCATTCGATTTTGATGAATGGGGTGCCAATCGATTCGTTTTCGAGTCTCGAGTGTTATAGGCTACTTTTTACTAGAATTTAACAAGAGGAAAAATCGATTATTCCTAGACAAGCACCGATTTTTAACCGATATTTTCGTATCTAAGTGTGTTTTAGTTCAAACATAGTAACAAGTTTAAAAAACTATAACCTGACTACAAAAAAAAAGCACTGAAAGGTAAGAAACAAGGCAGGTGCTATTTAATATCGTCGTCTTATTAAACAAAACAAGACGTTTGATATCTTAGCTATACCTGTTTATTTAGTTCTACGACTTGAACCCTCTGCAAGTTCCACATTAACAACATAATTCAATTCAAATGCTGTAGTGCGTTGTCAACTACAGAAAAACAATTTGATAGAATAACATCATAACCCAATTTTACCATTCTTGTATATATAGAGATCAAATTAATATGTTTGCTTGTGTATCAAGTTTAAATGCTTGCTTTCTGTAGTTGACAACGCACGACTACGGCATTTGAATTGAATTATGTTGTTAATGTGAAACTTGCAGAGGGTTCAAGTCGTAGAACTAAATAAACAGGTATAGCTAAGATATCAAACGTCTTGTTTTATTTAATAAGACGATGATATTAATAGCACCTACCTTGTTTCTTACCTTTCAGTGCTTTTTTTTTGTCGGGTTATAGTTTTTTAAACTTGTTATTATTATGCTCTGTACATATGTTATTTGATGTATTTTCAACTAAGGAAAAAAAAGGAAAACTTCATTTTAAAATCAATTTAGAGCATCAATGGCTAAAATGGTTCGCTTATTACTTTGAATTACTTCGTATGATGTTTTGTTTCAGTTTTTCTTGTAGGTAGTATTTGACAACTAAGGTTTTCTGTCCTCGAGAAGGAGTTACTGTATTTTTTTTAATTTAAGTTATTTATACATTTTACTCTATATTTTTAAGTCATGATGTAGAGTTACTCTTGTCAACATCTCTGGTGAGACTTCATTTATGCATTTACTCAGGTCCGTCGTTCATAAGTGTCAGAGGCTCTCCGGGAATTGAAAAATTAATATTTTTACTTATACGTTAGCATGGTTTTTGTTCGTTTCCAATAACATTTGCATTGAGTGTGACGTACACCCTATTTTTAACAAAGATTCATTTTTATAAGCATAAAAACAAAATTGCACGATAATGCTAAGAGTAACTCATTGCGATTCATGAGTAAGGGTGGTAATGAAAATCGTATTTTTTTCTATTTGCTTCGATATTATTTTAATCAGGAAGCATAGACAATTTTACGCACAAAATACTTATTTTATTAATAAAGTTATGATGGCTGCTACTAAAAGTGAAAGTCACTTGAATTGCAGTTTGCACCTAGCGGTGTGGAAAGTCTGTAAAACTGTTGGATGGTAATGACACAAAATGCTGTGGACAAGTTTTAGCTACGCAAAAAACATAATAATACCAGCAGTCAAGCAAAAAATAAACTTGATTTCAAATTAGGTTTCTTAAGCATTGTAAAAATCCATTATAGAAACACGTTTCTGCCTTTTTTACTCTCTAGCGGACCATTAAAGATAAAAATTCAGATTAGGAACAGTGAATAGTAATAATATGTTAGTACTTTTTTAAAGCCTCCAGATAAATAAGTATTATTTAAGGCTGTTAAATACCCGCCATCTTGTTCTTTAGGTGGTGACGAACTAATTATAATAATAAAATAAGAAAAAGAAATGTAAACTTCTTTTCTGAGGTTGCTATGACCCTGAGACAAGAAATTACACCTTTCTAGAGAATTGCCCGCGTATCCCTTTCCGAATTATAGCACTGTTGGAAATCTTTTAAATAATGATTCTTAAAAGTGGAATTTCTCAAAACTAATTCTGTTGTTTTACTCCAATGCCTCCATGCTTATCTCAGTCGCCAAAAGGGCTGTGGGGTGCACCAATTATCATGGGCGTCATCAAGGCTGAAGTTATCATATCCTCAGGGACAAAGACTTATTGGGAAAGGGCTATTCAAGCAAACTATTTCATAGACAATATTTTATTCTCTGTGTATTTAATCGATAATAATTCCAGAGGGGAAAAACTGAATGAAGTGATATATCGCACCCTTGCTACAAAAGTGCCACAACTCAAAAATTGTAGTTTTTGAGTTATGACCGTCATTAGATGTAGTTTACACGCCTCTACCAATCTTCAAAAGAGCCAGAAGTTGCATTGAAAAATCAGCCACCACAGGGCAGTTATGGCGTTTTGTTGTTATCAAGATGCATAGGACCCCTTCCACTGAAATGCCACATCTTGAGTTGTCGTTTAGCTGTCGTAGAGTAACGTGCGTAACTAACGATCATAGTTTGAGATGTATCGGTCTTCATATTGAAAAATTCAAAAATACTAAAATGTGCCGAATCAGCCCGGGAACAGTTTTTTGCAATTACTGGAAAACGTAGTTTTTTGAGTTGTGGCACTTTTGTAGCAAGGGTGCGATATGTTCCACCTTCGTCGCTTTGAGATGTCTGTAAGCAGTAGTGGTGTACAGCGCAAATCAACTACAGTGCGACCAGAAGCGAATTTCTTGTAGGTAGAGTAAGCGGCTGCTTATGGCGGTAAATTTTTAGGGAAAAAAAGGTATCGCAATAACTTACCAATAATGATGGGCATCGGATGGTAATAAATTGAGGTCTACCTTGCATTGAAATATATTTTTCTCATGCAATACACGAACTGTACGGTACAATTCATCATTATTTATTTTAATTTTTAAAATTCTGCATTAAAAACCTGTATAAGCATAGAAAATAAATGTGAAGTAACGTTTCGTTTATACAGTCCAGTAGAGCTGATTCAAGAGCGATCAATATTTATATTTCATAGTGAATTGAAAATGTTATTGATGTTCATGAATTTTTACGCATCACTGTGACGGGGCTCTATTCGTCTACTGGGGCGCAGAACGTCATAAGGTGAAATAGCTATTTGCTAGAGTTTGCTAACTCTTTTTAAACCTTTTATTTGTACTTTTAGACACGTTGTCTTGCATTTTTAACTTCAAGGTATGCTATTGATCACAGCCCTTATTAAAAATAAGAGATCAGGTATTTTTTTTCTGAAATAAAGCTTCTAAATTTTATTTTTTCTGCACTTCGTACTTCGGTTGAGAACAAATTTCCAGTAAACTTCTATTTTCCATAATGACATCTTTAGCTAAAACATTTTCATTTTCTACGTCTGCAAGAAAATATATTATAGTTTGAAAGTACTTCTGTTACTTTCCCCAACGTTCGTAAGAGTTGTTTCTACCATTCAAGCCTTCTAATAACTAGCTATCATATCTTCTACAAGGAAGCATTTTCATGCTACTCTCCAGTTATAATTTTTTATTAAATATTTTTTTCATGACAAAAAAATACTTTTTTTTTTTCAAGTAACAGTTCATCACAGAAACCTATGCACTCATGGTAATTTGGATATTTTTGTTCAAAAATGTTGTTTCATATATTACTCTCTTCTTATTTAACTGAGAATGCTATTTTTATGAACATTAATTAGGGGCCGTGGTGGCCCGATCGGTAAGGCATCGGACTCGTGTCCGGAGGGACCCGGGTTCGATCCCAGCCGATCAAAGATCCACCGCCTTGATTAATGGTGGCTGGGAGACGTTAAAAATATCGTGGTCACAAAGTCCTCCAAGTGAAACGATACCTCTGGGGGTGCTGGGCCTAGGGTTTGCTCGATCCTAGGTTCTGGTTCAAAATTAAGAACAGAGCGCCCTTCAGGGCCCTATCCCGGTTAAACCACGAAGCTGTGGTAGGTACGGGGGACCCTGGAGGTGTGAAATGAAATGAAATGAAGTGAGTATTAATTGAAAAGATAAGATTATTTTGGTTCACTATTGGAACATCATTTAAAAGCGATAAACAAATGAAAAGTATGCTTACCTATCAAATATTGAATCCCCTTCCCCCTCCCCCACCCACCTCTTGATTACGTTTACTAATCGAAATAGTAGACAAAACTGGAGGAAATACTTATCAACTAACGAGTTTAAATGGTAAGAGATGATACTTAAATACCAATACTCGAAACATTGAACCTCGTAATCTATATCTCTTCTTGTAGCCTCAACTAAATTTCAACGTAGAATAGCTTTCTAAAAGCTTTTAAAAGTACCGGGACTGCATTTGCATGCGGAAATGGAAAAAACTCGGAGGCGTTTGGTGTGTAATAATACCAAAGTACTTTTTCAAAGACAGCGCTTATTTTTTCGTATTGTGTTAGTTCTTTGTTCTGTGAGAGTTACTGAAGAACCATGTATCAATCCAAAACCTTATTCATCAACTTTAGTTTATGTGAGTTTGGCATCTCTCCAATGGCAAAAAGCAAAGAAGGTACAGATTTATCAGATTTTTGCATCAAATGTAGTTTGACACCTTTCGAATAGGGCAATTGAAGGGGCAAGTGTATAAAGGTGGTATGTAACATTTGAATTTCGCCGATTTACACACATTCAAATTAGTGTGTGTTCAATTGTGTTAACTCACACAGGGCCGTGGTGGCCCGATCGGTAAGGCATCGGACTCGTGTCCGGAGGGACCCGGGTTCGATCCCAGCCGATCAAAGATCCACCGTCTTGATGAATGGTGGCTGGGAGGCGTTAAAAATGTCGTGGTCACAAAGTCCTCCAAGTGAAACGATGCCTCTGGGGGTGCTGGGCCAAGGGTTTGCTCGACCCTAGGTTCTGGTTCAAAATTAAGAACAGAGCGCTCTTCAGGGCCCTATCCCGGTTAAACAACGAAGATGTGGTCGGTACGGGGGACCCTGGAGTGTGAAATGAAATGAAATGAAATGTGGTAACTCGCAGACACAATTGAAGGGACAAGTGAATAAAGGTGATATGTGACAATTTTTTAAATTTCTAAAAAAAGCTTTCAAAAAAAAAATTATCACCAAATCACCTTCATCCATGATAAAAAGTATATTTTTCCAAAATTGTCCTTTTTCCACTTGCCCCTTCAATTCCATTTCAATGAAAAGTATCCATGACTGCACAAAACAGGCTGCGAAGACTCCAAATATGTTAGATACTTGTTTTGTTGCTTGCATTATAGGAATAACATCGACTCTACTTCTATAATATGCAATTAAACTTTGAATATGTTCAGAAACCGTATTTATTTGACGGTTTTGGGCTAAGTAACGGATGTATTTTACTAGATACTTCTGTCATGGAGAAAGACATATTACTTAAGTAGTGTTCCTGGTAAGCTTCAAAATTTTACTGCATTTTATAGTAGTCAAGTTCATACTCTTTATAAAGTTGGTGAAATAAAGCAAGGATTTAACATATTTTCAGTCAAAAAGACTGGAAATATGTTAAAGCTGTTTAGAGAAAACTGATAGGTCTGTTACCGCGGAATTGCCCTATAACTGAGAGAAGTTTTGCAACAACTTTATTAATACTAAAGTGTGTGAAAGGAATTTTAAACACTTCAATTGAACTGGTTTTCTAATAGTTTTATGTTCTCCAATTTTATAACACTATTATATGATTTGCAGCAAGATCATCAAACAACTCTTATTGTAAGTTCATTACAATCTTATTATTATCGATGAGTTTTGCTGTATTTTTAAGAGAAAAACATTCAAAATTAAGAAGTACCGTAAAATGGGGTGTATAGAAACAGCGGGGTGATTTGGAACAAAACTTCCTGATCATACAAAGACATTTTTCATAAATATACCGCGGTTTTTTTTTTTTTTTTTTTTTTGGCAGTTAAAATTTTTTTAGAAAGGTAACATTATAAGAAGTAGGAAAAAATATTTTTGTCATTCTGGCTACACTGTTGGCTTCTGTGCAAGCCTGTAAGCGGGACACTAAAAAAAACACCAAGTTTCCATTGTCTGCAAAACTTTGTATGCAAGTACAGACCCGTTTATGTTTCAAATCTAAGATTAGTATTTTTTACCATGCATACATCACATCTGAGCAGCAGAGCACCACATTATAAGAGACAACAATTCTAATTGTGGCATGAAAATGAAAAATTCTTCATAATGACATAAGATAAGGATTTGCGGGGTGAATCGGAACACTTTGTTCTGTTGTTCCAATTCAAACTTATTGAAAGGAAACTTTGCTAAATTAAAGATTCTAACCTCAATTCTTCTAGTCAAGACAAGGACAAGGATTTATTACTGTTTATCCCTTCTCGTGAGCAACTAGATCTTAGAATGACAGAAAATTGCAGATAAAAAAAAGATTTTTGTTTCAGGAGCTTCTTTTTACCTAAAATACATGGGGAAAGTCATACTGACTTTATGTAGCAAAAGTCCAGCACACAGACAGTGATGAATAAGTGGGAAACACTTAGGACAATCCCCAAAACCCAGAGATTTTAAGAAACTAAAGAAAAGGCAGCGTTCATCCCAGAAGATGTTAAGAAAAAATTAAAGCCAAGCCACAACTGCTAGTTTTAAGGACAAGTACATATTTGTGGACGACATGAGTGACTTCAATTAATGTTAAATCTTTGTGTTTCAATTCAAAAGCATTTCTTAAGATTAATTTTAATTTTTCCTAAGCTCAAAATTATTTTAAATTTTGACAAATCATGAACGTTTACTGGTATAGAAAACAAATTTTATTTGACAGTAATTATCTGTTTTTATTCTCCCCCATCAATATTACTCATGTTTGTGAGACCTATTACAGGTTAAACTGAAAAAAATAATAACTTTAACATGTGTTTCGATTGACATCTATCCGGATTCGGAGCACCCCTAAATTCCTATATCTGTAAATAACTGTTCAAAAAGTTTTGTCTTTGCTTGGAATATCAAAAGCCAAGCAAGACCGAAGTTTTTACCCAAAAAATAAAATTAAAAAAAATCTTTTAACTACTTTTTTTATAATCAAAGCTGAAAAGTGCACTGATTCACCCCATTTTACGGTAGTAGAAATCTTCCTTTCCTAATGGTATAAACGTTTTATGAATTTAGTTACTTTGTTATTAATTAATTTATTGATATTATATATTCATTTATTTTTTTTCTTTATTTATTGATTTATTTTATACTATTTTTACTTCCTTTTACGTAGTATAGGAAGTATTGTGATCACGAAAAAAATTTCACTCAAATTTCGGTCTAAATTTTGACTTTGCGCACCCCTGAATGAATGTCGCGTAGTTTTTTCGACCTGTCAACACGTGCATATGTACCTAACTACATACAGACAGCCGAAAAATCAATTTCGACCACCCCCGAGTAAATTACGACGAGTTTTCTCGTGACGTCTGTATGTACGCATGTGCGGATGTATGTGCGTATGTGGCTCGCATAACTCAAAAACTATATGCCGTAGAAACTTCTAGCTTGGTATGTAGGCTCTGAGGGGGTCTAGTTGTGCACCTCCCCTTGTGATTGCATTCGAATGTTCCCAAAGGGGTCTTTTACCCCTTTTTTGGGGTAAATCAATGTAAATTTCAATACAGACTCAAGTGATATGAATTGGCGCCACCACTTGGCGACATGTCGCCAAGCTTTTGGTCTCCAAGTGTTTGACGCCAACTTGGCGACATATCGCCAAGTTGGCGACAAATTTGGCGAAAAAATTATTTTTTGAATTTGGGTTCAACTTGGCGCTATTGGCGATATTTTGCGAAAAATTCACTAAATGATATTAAAATCAGCAATATTTAGAAAAATAACCATTGTAAAATATTTTTTGCATTGTTTCGTGGTAGATTAGGGGAGTAAATATTTGAATTGTTATCTTGCTCACTCCAAGCACTTTTTTTAACACTTAAAGCAACTACTAAGAAATTTACACGTGAAAGGAAGTAGTGTGGGGTCCATACCAGATTTTTTTTTTACAAAACTAAATTCATTAATAACAAACCCATTCCTAATGTTGTATAAGATATAACATAGGGCAACAAAGTTTTGCCTGCAATATTGATTAAATAATCTTGCGTGAACGCCACAGTACTGCCTTTTACGGCAATTAAATAATCGACATTTTTTTTAAATAACTTGAAAGAATGGTTGTATGTACTCATGTACGAGCGTTCGAAACAACAATTCTTAGATAAATTGCAAATCAGTATTTATTTGCGATTGAATGATATCGCATATTTTCCCATTTGAGTTCACTATGTTTTACAGCAACTGTTTCTGATTTCAGGTCAATGCAGTGTTCCTGGTGAACATCATACGTATTTTAGTGACGAAACTTCGAAACAGTCTCTCGGTCGAAACGAAACAAGTCAAGTGAGTATCTCCTTTCCGTTTCCTTCATTCTGAAGCAAAACTATCCCTTAGTTAACTTTGGAACTGAGATATGACCCGGTCTTGTGATCCCCCCCCCCCTTACCTGTTAGAGACTCGCATCATAACTTTACCAGTTCAACTTGATTAAAAAAAAAATAGTTTTAACAAAATTTAGTGCAAATGTCATTATTTTCACTACTTATCAGCTAACTTTTTTAGAAGTTATGTATTTGAATTGAATATTTGTGTATTTTTTAATTCAAAGCAACACATAATTTTGATACAGTTATTTTAGTTTAAAAGTGTAGATAAACCGTTGTTTAAAAGTATTCGGGAAGCTGTGCAATATTAATAAGATGTTGCGTCTAAGTTTTAAAAAAACATTTCTCGAAAAAAATGTTTATATATGATTCAGTGAATTTTGTAGTATAAACTGAAATCAAGTTTTAAAACCTGATTTTAAATGTTCAGTTTTTTTTTTTTTTGTTTTGTAATTTATAGAACAAAAGCTTCAAATTTAATGAATACAATTTTTACCTCAGAAGATTATTTTAATAATGATCGATATTAACTTTGACCACTTAATTCAAACTTATCTGCTTAATTAGATTCGAGATCATTTACCGCTATTAAAGTTGCCTATTAAATTCAATTAAATGTGATTATTTAAAATTAAGTAAAAGCATTTCGGTTTTTTACGACATTATTAGAAAATCTTTTCTTGCATTCGATTATACAAGCAAAGGTCGCTTGATTGGAAGAGTAATCCGATTTTTAAGTATGATATAATTAAATAGATAATGAAAATGTTTTCATCGCTCATTGTTGCTTAAGAAAAATGGCCATTTAGATGCTAAATAAAAAACATTTTGAGCAAACTTAGCAAGATACTTGGATTTTCTTAACCCTTTAAGCGGTCAATCATTTTACCAGAAATGCTTCCAAAAAAGGCATATTTTTTTATTGCATATAGTTAAGTACCATACTTAACAGAATAAGAATATAAAGAATTTTTAAATTTTTTTTTCGTTTTCAATGCTTTTACAAAAATTTTTATTTTACAATTTTGGTCACAAAATCCCGAAATATTTGCTTTTTTCAAGTACATTCTGCATGCAGTAATGAATGGTTTACAAATTATGCAAAAATTTCTCTCACACTTACTGTGAATTTTGAGGTTTACAATTTTCCGAACAGTTCGGGAAAACCAGAAAAGGAAATCTGAAAATATCGATGCCCGTACGCCGTACGGGCAAACCAGATGAGCCAATTTCGGGTAGCACGTACGCCGTACGGGCAAACCGCTTAAAGGGTTAAATGCAGCAATAGGATCATGCCATGGTGACTAATGCAACATTTTCAAACGATTTTCGAGCTCCTTAGCAGCTAACTTGTATGCGAAATGTCATTTTCTAGAGTTGTGTGTAGAGGTTAGACATTTGCATTTTGCACAATTCTTTTAGCCTTGAATTTTTATGTTGTATATGTTTATCAAACAATACCAATGTTACCAAAGAATGTCCCTCTATTTCTGCAAAAAGTAATTCTAATATAAACACAAATCTATAAAATATTATAGAAACAGAAGAAGTCACCTCAAAAACGTTTGCACGCAAGGTTAACTAAGATATTCCAAACCAGATTTTTAAAAATTATAGCAATTTTTTTCTCTTGCTACTTTTAAATGACTTTGGGGGGGGGGGGGGGGAGAGGGATGCTTCATGTCGTTCATGTCTGGACTTCTAAACATGCACATAATTATTGCTATTTACTAATTTAGTTTAAAACTTGACACAGAAAAATGCCATGTTGTTGTAATGATATTCTACAGAAAGCAAAAATAAGTGAAAGAATGAACAAATAAGTATTGAGTATTCATTTTATTTTTTAACACTAGCTAAATCTTTACCTCAGTCTTTCGCTCATACATTCTAAATGTCGCAATTTGCGTTATTGATTATTTTATATTGTTTTTTTATTAAATACTAGCAGTACCCGCACGGCGATGCCCGTGCAACAAATGTAAAGGAAGTTAACTAAATAAAGTTTAATTCACTTTAACCCTCTGAAGTAAAATTATTATATTTGATTCAAATGTGCTCCCCAACGTTTTGAATTCCACTAAAAGTCATATTAAAGTTTAAATCAATTCGCCAAATAAACGTTTCAATGGAACTTTTGAGATAACTGTAGTGGAAAGATTTTCGAAAACTCTCAACGAACACAGCAATTTTGCCCTTGAAGTTTAACATAATCCACCGATTTAACCGTAATTTCAATGTAAAATTGGTCGCCAAATTTAAATTTATTAACATAGGGAACAAATTGTGTCAGGTAGCTCAGCCTCAACCATTCTTCCATGATTTTAATTTGAACATTAAAAGGCAAGAAATATAATGTTATTCGCACCATCTCTTTGAAGTGATTACAATCTATAACAGTAACCCTCAAATAAGCAAGATTTCCCTGGCTGGGAGGTTTGGTAAATTTCCAGATTGTTGCCAAACTTTACGACGCCAAATACGAAGAGTAACTTCATAGCAGTGTTACCGAAAATGTCAGAATGGAACTGTTAAAAATTTAGGTTTGGCGACATTATATACACGTTTTAAACATGCAATAAAATACTTTTTAGACTGCAAACAACTACTGTTCCTTCACAGAGCGTTTTCTTTTTCTTTAATTTGGAGAAAGAAGTGTTTCACTGGCTGGGAGGTTTGGTAAATATCCCTATTGTTGCCAAACTTTACCACGCCAAATACGAAGAGTAGCTGATAGCCATCGCTATTTTTTTAACAATAATAGTTCCATTCTGACATTTTTGGCAACACCAAATTTTGAGGAATTCAGCTGAATAAATTTAAATTCCCTCCCACCCCTCTGAACTAAAATTATTATATCCTTTAGTTCAAATGCGCTTCATCTTTTAAATTCCACTTAAAGTCATGTTAAAGTTTAAATCAATTCGCCAAATAAATCAAAAAGAGAGAAAATTAAGAAAGAAATAAGAGATATTAAACATTCAAATTGAATAAATTTTCAAGGCTTAAATCTCTACGCACAATTTTAACCACAAAGTAACTTCAGGGACAAAAGAGCAGCTGATCAGGAAAATGGCTCTAGTGTTTCAGTTCTGCGTAGAGTTAAGCCTTGAAAATTGACTAAATTTGATTAATTAATATCTCCTGTCCTAATTAACGGACAGAAACGTGCTAAAACTTTTCTTTTTCAGAAAAAAAAACCCTTTCCAACGATATATAATGTTTTGGGGTGGGGGGAGGTTTTCCCCCCTCAATTATGGTGGATACACCAAAAATGAGACTAATTAATTAATTTAAAAATAACTAATTCGAAATTAAAAATTTGGGCTTCGAGGTGCACGAGGGCGGGGTACGTTCGAATTTTTGAGCCAAGTTTCAGGTCTGTGGGTGCTGCGGGGGCTTCTGGCCAGCGGTTACAAACATACAGACAAACGAACACCGTCATCTTTATATATATATAGATGTTTAATTTTCAAGTCATGTTTGGTACAAAATTCAAATTAAGAAAATTTTCAGTATTATTTCGAACATTTAACCCTCGTGGGTCCCTCACATTTCAGTTACACTCAAGACCCTTGGGGTCATAAACGACCCCAATGATTCCTTTAATTAATTTTTTATTATGAATGAATGTTACATGCATTATCTAAGTTCACACACTTTTTAATGCTAAAAAAATAAAAATAAAAAGACACAATCAAAGTAAAATTTAGTTTATGCATTAAAAATTAAAATTTTAGAGCAAAACTTACAATAACTATAGATTTATTTACAACTGTTACAGATATGAAAAAACATGCTTTTTTGCAAGTGAATTTCAAACACTTATGACATTTTTCGATGCATTTTCTGTCCAGTTCTCTTGGACAAAAGTTGCAACGTCCTCTTTTTTTGGCATTCTGGGGAAGTGACCCCAAGGGTCTTGTGTGCAAAAAATGCAATTCGGGAAAAATAAAACACAATAATAGCATTATTTTGAATAGAAAACTAGAAGAATAAAAGGCACAAAATGCCATTAAAAACAAATGGTTGATTAACAAGATATATTAAACAGAAATTGCATTGGGGTCACATATGACCCCAAGGAACCGACGAGGGTTAAATACGTAAAGTAAGAACATGCACATTAGTAGTTTATAAATGCTCTCAAAGATCATTATAATAGTTACTGTTTCGGGACAACAAAGTTATCTAAAGCAGATAGATACATTGTTGCATATTTCATTTAAAATCTTTTGATCAACTATTTCAATTGAAATTTCCATTAATATTTTACTGAGTGACAAAAGTTCTTGAGAAGCCGACTTTTGACTTAATAATTGGAAATGTGGCAGAAAACATTTAATCGCGTAGTTTTGTCTGAATAATATTACGCTGGGTTTGTTTTAAGCCTCGTTATTTGAATGCTTATAGAAAATATGTATCTTCTAGGTACAAAACAGAACTTCGTTTGCATTTGTATAATTGGATGTTGGCTTTTATTTGCTTATTGTTTTACAACCACCTAGCCGAGCTATGGTCTTATTGTTTTTTCTGCTGTATTTCATAAAGAATTAACATGATAAAAAATAAACTTTAATTGAATCGTTTATTTCGAAAAGGTAACATCTCTATTTTGATCTCCTCTGTCTCTTTAGAAAATTAAACAGCGCACGGTTATATTTTTGAATGTCATAATCAGTGAAAAAACGCCTTTAGTTAGGTACACAATTACTGCAATAATTTACCAAATAACCATTGATTATGACATTCAAAAATATAACCGTGCGCTGTTTAATTTTCTAAAGAGACAGAGAAGATCAAAATAGAGATGTTACCTTTTCGAAATAAACGATTCAATTAAAAAAAAATGCTTCGTTATTTTTAATTCACCGTTCAAACCCCTAATTTTCATCTTTGCTACTTTAGTCATTTTTCAAAATTTTGTGAAGATTTTACGTGCTGTCTGTTTTTGGGAGCTTTTTTTCCTCCCCATCTTTAGAATGCTAAGATGCAGAAAAAATATCATTTTTTGCATTGACCAAAACAGGAAAATCTTATTTGTTATTTCTTTAGCCTGTTTTCTGTTACCACAATAAAACTTCCTTATTTCTTTTTCAAATTCCATGATTTACCCTTCATTTTAAAGCTTAGCATGCCAACGATTAACGAAAAATGGACCCAATGATTAAAAATTGTTCTTTGAGTGAAAAAATCCATTTTTTCTGCTTTGTATTACACATTACTTGAGTTAATAGAATCCAAAACTGAGAGTCAGTGGCGTGGTTGGATAGAGCGTTGTGTTTAAAACTTGAAGATTGTAAATTCGATCCTGCTATGAGTTTTGTCCGTTTTGATTGACTTTTTTTCACCGGTTAATTTTGATTCAAATTTCCGAGAATTTTTTAGCCTAAAATAATTGTAGGATTTTAAACCACATTTTTTCTATTCCATTATAACCAGAAAAATAAATGTTCATTTTGGCATGAATAATATTTCCCAATGGGGCTTTTTTATTATTATTTGTTTGTTCGCTTGTTTTGTCAAAAAACTAGAAAATTGAAGCATGATTTATTTTCTGTTAAATCAGCGAGAAATAACTATTCACTTTGTACATGTTTTTCAAAAAATTACTGTTAACCCATTTATGCCCAAGTTTTTTTTAACAATTTTTTTTCAATTTTTATCTGCTTAAAACTCTTACGTGGAATGGTTTACATACATTTTAGGCCTAAAATAGTTCGTCGTTGCCATATTTATTACGTTATGTAACGTCCTATTTATGTGATATTTTGCAGATATGTGAGCAAAATACGACCTTACTTAACTTTTCTTTTGCAAAGTAACATTACAGAAGGCATCTCTGATCAATTTTTAGCAAATCATTTTAAAATAGTTCAATTTTATGAAAAATAAGTTCGCAAAAAAAAACTTACTTTCTATGTCTGCTCATGCTGGATCGTTGCTTGACTGATTTGTCTGAAAACAGCTGTCAATAAATAAACTCCGATGTTCAACTAGTGGTTCTATCTGGTTTTCTCAAGAAGAAGGACTATTTAACTTGTGAAAAACAGCTTTGGTAAAATGAGATACCCATTACAGGTTTTTGAATGCAGTAACTAACAAGCGTCCCGTTTTTAGGCTACTGGGCATAAATGGGTTTTAATAAAGAAAAATAATTTTTAATTACTGCTGTCAAGCTCGAAAGCTTCGCGTGAACCAACTAGCCTCATCGTATTAAATCAAAACTTTTGCTCAAAAGCAACAAGCGTAGAAAAACATCTACATTCAATTCCGAAACAATTCAAACTTCTTCGATGAAGAGACAACTTTTATGCAGGAGCTTTTTTTTTTTCCTTTCTTTATCTTACGAAACTAGGGTATAAAAAAAACAGAGATGAGAGAGTTGTTGTAAGAAATCCGCGGCAAAATGGTTTAGCCGAGCCCAAATACAAAAATCTCCCATTAAAAGGAACAATAGAGAGAGGGAAGAACCATTCATTTAGGAATTTAATTAGATTTAGATGATGAACTTTTACGTCGCTAAGCCTATTCCATGCCAGGGAACTTTGACGTAAAAAATAAATTAGTTTAGTTCTCCATACTGGTAAAATGAAGCTACATTAAATAATTCGTTTCATATGTAAATTTAAGCTTAAAAGCCGAAATTGCTAATGAAAAGCTTTTTAAAATTAAAACGGGCTTTCGTCATAAATTTCGTTAACATTATGTAAGAAATACATTTTTATTGAATAGCGAGTTATTGTGCTAAAATATGTTGTAATCGAATAGATGCCGAATATTCAGTTGCTTTGTGGATATTTTATGCATAATTTGATAAGAAACACAAACCTCTAGCGATTTCATATAACGTGTAAGTAAAGCTATCATTAAAATACTAATATTCATTTATTTCAGTATTTGTACTAGGGGAAGCAGTTGTAAGGCTTTCAATAAAGGAGAATTTTGAGTATATAGTTAAGAATAAGTTTGTTACGAACTGCCGTGGCAAAGGGGAGGGCCATGGGGTCTGGATCCTCTTCAAAAGTTATCTCCAAAAATATCTCAAAACTACCTTTTAAATTTAATGCAAGAAAGTCATAAACACAAACGCGACACTTAAAATCTTGCACTTTTCTCGAAAGAGAAAAAAAAAAAACATCAATATTTCCTTGAAAAAGACCTTATGCGTTTAAGAAAAGTATGGTAGGTGGCTTTAAATAGTTTTCCTGTATGATATCTTAGTTATGAATAAAAAAGGTTTTTTTTGAGAGAGAGAGAGAGAGAGAGAGATATGACGTTGTCAGAAGAAGTGATCTTATGTACTCGTGATGGGGGAATTGATCAGAATTTGAGGGTTGACATTTTCGATGGCTAGATGGAAATGGTTAAAATGATATAAAATTGTTATGTTTTGATGTTACATATCTTTAATCTGATTTATCCTTTCAATGGTTATTCGCTGTGAACTTGACTTCACTGCGTACATGCTCTTCAAACAGTGAAACAGGTTTCACACACTGAGTGAAAGCAATTACGATGATCTTTCAAGATGATGTAGACTTGAAATTCTAACGTTACGAACGTAACAATTAAACTTTAAACGCACATAATTGCAATTTGGTTCGATAATTTTTTTTTCTCTTTTATAATTCGATATTACTCATGCTATCCTAAATTTTAATGCGGATTCCTCTATTACAAAAAAATTACAAAAATGTTTAAAGTTTGACTGTTCCGTCCGTAACTGTGGAATTTGTCTGTAGACAAAATCCTTTTTGAAGAAAAATAGTCAATTGTTTGCGTTTTCTAAAGAACATATTTCATCCAAATGAAAAGCAGAAAATAATAACTTTAAGAAGATAAATTAAAATAATATGTATATACCTGAGCTAGAAAATTTTTAAAAAAATCAGAAAATTATAGTTATTATTATAGAATTATATTAGAAAATAAATTATTTTCCATCATTTTAAATTTTATGTTAAACAAATGCACAACAATTTGTTCAGAATTTTTTTTCATTTGAAATTTCAAAAAACAATAGATATTTCAACGTATATTTTTATTGCAGAATTTTCAATTTACTTTTGAAATTATTAGCATTTATCCATTAAGATACAATATACAGGGTGTCCACTCCAATCGTGGACCAATAGCTAATTTCTAAACCGTTAGAGATAAGCATATAGTTTATTTAGGAAAAAATCTCCAAATTACGAAAGGAATTTTGGGTCTATTCAATGTTTTTCAAAAAATCAAATTTTGAAAGAGTTACGAAATTTAAATTTTTATACAGCCCCCCAGTCCTATCAATCATATTTAGTAAAACATTCTTGACACTGTAACGTTTAAAACTAAAAAAAAAATCACTCTTCTACGACAAAAATTAACCGAGTTATGACGTTTTGAAAAATCAAGATTTTGCATTGTTTCACGACGTCATCGAGAGATCGCTTTAGGGACCGTATGCGAAATCCTTCAAAATCTTGATTTTTCAAAACGTCATAACTCGGTCAATTTTTGTCGTAGAAGAGTGATTTTTTTTTTAGTTTTAAACGTTACAGTGTCAAGAATGTTTTACTAAATATGATTGATAGGACTGGGGGGCTGTATAAAAATTTAAATTTCGTAACTCTTTCAAAATTTGATTTTTTGAAAAACATTGAATCGACCCAAAATTCCTTTCGTAATTTGGAGATTTTTTCCTAAATAAACTATATGCTTATCTCTAACGGTTTAGAAATTAGCTATTGGTCCACGATTGGAGTGGACACCCTGTATTTTAAAATAGTTCATACAAACATATCTTCGTCAAAATAATAACGTTTAATATTTCTGGAACTGTTTGACTTGAAAAGAACACACTTTTCGCCTAACCCGTGTTCAAAGATGTTGGAAGCTTGACTTCACTGCGTTAACACTCGTCAATCAGTGGTCGGAATAGCGCGCTACAAGTAGCGAAACTGCTGTAGTAGCTACATTTTTTAGTAGTTTGTAGTGTAGCGCACTACTTTTTTTAAAAAAAAATAGAGTAGTGAGTAGTGCGATAAAAAAAATAGTAGTTTGTAGCGATTTCTGGAAACTACTTTTAAATTTAAAAAAAAAAAGGAAAGAAAAAAGAAAAATAAATGAAAAAAAAAATAGAGAGAGAACGAAGGGAAAAAACAGGTTTAATTGGCTCTGACTGGTGCAAATCTTGCACGAGTACAGCAGCGGACGCAATGAAAAATGAGAACCAAAAAAAAAAAAAAAAAAATATGAGCTGGATCCTTAAATACATCGTGACGAAATACATTCTATCTGTTTGATGTCATTGGTTTATTTGGCTTCATAATTTTTATATTCTTTCAAATACTTTTCATGTCCCTAAATATTCCCTGGCAAGAAATAAAAAAAAAATGAAGGTTTGAATCCTTTCAATCTTCCCACTTTTGAATTCTTTCTTGTGGCGAATATTCGTAAAAAAACCTAAGTACAACTTTTAGCAAAAAAAAAAAAAAAGGAACAGAAAGGAAAAGTAGCAAGTAAATTCAAAGACACTTTCTAATTCCATTCCATATTCAAATGAGCTAATTTATTAATGTAAACCACTTTTCGAATTTTTTCAGTCAATCCTCAAACGGTGTATGCTATTTATTTATTTATTTTTAAAAAAGTAGCGAAGTAGCGACCACAATTCAAAAGTAGTTTGTAGTCGCTACATTGAAAAAAAAAGGAGTTGTAGTTAAGTACATTTATAACAAAGTAGTTGTAGTTCGCTACAAAAGAAATGTAGTTTTTCCAACCACTGCTCCTCATGCAGTAGAACCACTTTTACACACTGAATGAGAGCCATGTCGATAGTCCTTCAAGTTGATAAAAACTAGGAATGCACCAATTAATCAGCCACGATTATTTATAATCGTCACAACTATGCCGATTAATCGGCGGATTTCTTTTTAGCAACTTTAACGACTTTAAACGAGAAGCTATGAAATAAAAATGCTAAAAGTAAATAAGAGTAATTTTGAATAAAGATCCGCAAGTAGACAATGTTGCAACATGTTTTATGTGTCGATATTTTTCTCTTTTAACACAGTACTCTTATAGATAACCTTATAATTCTTATAAATTGCGAAAGGGAAAAAAAGTGATAGAGAAATTAAGTAGTATTAAAATTTATACTCATAACTAATCGGCATTGCCTATTAATTGGTCCATTATCAAGAGCCAATTAATCAGTAATCTGTAATCGATGGATTTTCTTATGAGTACATCCCTAACAAAAAAAATATCCTTTTTGAAGAAAAATAGACAATTGTCCGCCTTTCTTAAAGAACATTACTCAAAAAAGGGGGAAAAGCAGAAAATAATAATCTTAAGAAGAAAAACTAAAAATAAATCCTAAGGAAATCTAAAAGTGTAGACTTAATTACCCTCAAAAGTTAATCCCAACCTAAATAAGTAAATGAAAAAAATGCTAAATAATTCAATTAATTTGAAAAGTGAAAAATAAATAATTGATTTCAGGATGTTTTGAGGCTAGGAAATCCATGTCTGTTGTTCTGTTGCTCGAATGACTTTTAAATTAATTATCCAGTTCGAAAAAATCATTTTCTGTGATGCTCAGATTTCCGACACGAGCTTTCATTGTTTTTTTTTTTTTTTTCTTGTTATTCATTTATTTACTCATTTAAGCAAATGTTTACGAAATTTAACACTTCAAAAAACATTAGATCAGCGGGGAAAAATTCAATGCTGTATAACTCCAAATCAGACAAGCAACATTTCAGTTACGATTCATTTAAATTACTTAACATTTAATGAAATCTTCTGCCATGTTTCACTTAATCTCAGGACATGACTGATACAGTCGAACCTCGTTAATTTTAACATGCTTAAAAGAATGCTTTATAAAACTGAAATAATAGAATAGTGAATGAATTTTTATAGTTAAATTTTTTAATTAAAAAGAAGACTTTTCTAAACTTGTCATTACTCTCACTTTAAAAGATAAAAAATTATATTGTTCATCAAAAATTAATTATAATAATACATATTGATACCCATACCTAATCTCTTGCTCTCTAAATTAAATTGGTATAAAATTCAAGATATCTCTCAAATAAAAACATTTTTTTCTTTCATGATAAATCTATATACATAAAAGACTACTTTTGAAAACGTATGTCCGGGGTAATCTTCCAAACTACTGGACCGATTTTAACCATTTTTTCACCGTAGATAGCTACAGTAACAGGGAACAGGATAAGCTATAATTTATTTCTAAAAAGCTTAGTTTAAAAAAGTTATTATGGAAAACAGTTAATTTTATGTCATTTCCCCATTAAATGATTAAATTTTCAGTGCATTGTTGCAAAAATTTGGTGCCATGCAGCAACAATATTGATTGTAATCATATTGAAAATTTTGAACCAAGGCTTCTCTGGAGTAAGTATGGAATGTATTACCTTCTAAGGATTTTTATATTTATTTGAGCCAACAATCGCTAACGGGTGAAATAAAAAAAAATTGATTTTGGCAATAGTTAGAGAATAGAAAGTGTTTACAGTCAAAAAAATTTCTAAATTAGGTACATAAGATGTTTTCACCTCACCAATGTTGTCACGAGGATAGAAACTAATAATGGGACTTATTTAACGAGCAATATTTGGAAATGGTTATTTTCAGTGCGATTGATACTGTAAATATATATTTATTTTAATATACCAAGCTTATAACATTTCCTATTTACTCAAACATTATTTGTAGCTTGCTATTTTTTTTTTTAGCTTGCATTATTTTTATTATAGTTTATCCATAACATAGCCATTGTTTACAGAAGTAGCCATTATGTTTATAGATATGCACTTTAGTGTTGGGAAATTTATGAATGAGTTTCACTGAACCACCCTACACCCACAGAAACCCGGGCAGGGCCGGGTACCCGGCTAGTACGTTAATATTTGCTTTTTTTGTTTTGTTTATGACTTATTTGTTTTTCAGTAGTTTATATATTTCTGTATAGATTTTTGTTATTTCAACTAAACAAAAAGTAAAATTCCTTGTATTTTCTCTCTCCCTCTTTTTTTTCCTTGCTATTGAATTTGAATTCCTCGTATTTTTCTAGTTTTTCAGGTTTTCCTGTGTCGAGGCACCCCTAGCAGCATCATATCATCGACCGATGATCGGCCATTCATCGGTCGATGAATGGCCGGGAATTTCATCGAAACCCGATGAAATTCTCGTCGGCCGATGATCCAATATGTCTCATGTGCCAAACAGAATCCGAGAAGCAAAATCCGATGAGTTTTGCTCGAAATACGATGAGATTTGGAGCAATTTACGAGCAGAACTAGCCCGTGCCGATGAATTTCATCTGGAAACTTGATCGGAATTATATCGTTTTCCGATGGAATATAGCTTGGCTTATTTTCATCGGGAAAGTTGATCGGAAGGATATCGCTTTCCGATGAAAAGTAGCTCATCGAAAACCGTGCTCGGATACTGATCGGAACGATGTCATCGTGCGTTACAGGATCAGTTTACGAGGAGTTCGATGATCGGCCGAGCAAAATCCGATGAGTTGATGCTGCTTGGGACCCTGGTAGTTAAATGAAAAGTTGGAGTTTCGGTTGCATTGGCAGTTGGATTAAACGTATTTTACTGCGCGTGATATACCCTTTAGTTCGCCGAATGAAATCTCTGTGACAACCCTTCCAACTGAACAGATTGGGCCGTGGTGGCCCGATCGGTAAGGCATCGGACTCGTGTCCGGAGGGACCCGGGTTCGATCCCAGCCGATCAAAGATCCACCGTCTTGATTAATGGTGGCTGGGAGGCGTTAAAAATGTCGTGGTCACAAAGTCCTCCAAGTGAAACGATATCTCTGGGGGTTCTGGGCCTAGGGTTTGCTCGACCCTAGGTTCTGGTTCAAAATTAAGAACAGAGCGCACTTCAGGGCCCGATCCCGGTTAAACCACAAAACTGTGGTAGGTGCGGGGGACCCTGGAGGTGTGAAATGAAGTGAAATGAACTGAACAGATTTTGATGTTTTTGTTACTAATTAGGGAAATGAGATTAGAGTCCCTAGTTCGCCGCCAAAAATATCTTTCTCACACACCTTCCAAGTAAATGGAGATGATAGTTTTTATTACGAAGTGAACGAATATGTGCCGGTCAAGTGAACTGACCCCGACTGATGACTCTGCTGTTCTGTTTTCGACAGGAAAGCGATGAAGGCCACGGCCCTCCTCATCCCCCTGCTGGGCATCACGCATCTCCTGTTCTGCATCAACCCCAGAGATGAAGCGGAGCTGGAACACCTGTACATGCTGGTCAACGCGCTCATGCAGGCCTCTCAGGTGAGTTGGTTCAACCAAGGCTTCACTAGATAGCGTTTTATACAGGCTGCTTCATTTGATCAAAATCC
This sequence comes from Uloborus plumipes, assembly GCA_038373865.1. Classification (NCBI taxonomy): domain Eukaryota; kingdom Metazoa; phylum Arthropoda; class Arachnida; order Araneae; family Uloboridae; genus Uloborus; species Uloborus plumipes. The sequence continues at coordinate 42,539 of JAXGGA010004716.1, read as the reverse complement.
TTAGGATAAAAACGGAGGTCCTTTTCCAGCGACATCTATCGAATTTTATGGTAACTAACATTTCTACAAATCAAATAATAAAAGACAAAATTAAAAGTTAATTTGTTGGCGACCATTTTACAATTTGGCATTCAATTCTATTTTAGTATATTTTAACGTTATTTAATAGCTCGTTCGATTTGTTGGTTTATTCTGCATTTTAACGGCTTATTTTAATTAGTTAGCGAATTATTTTTCATTTTAATTGATCTAATTATTAATTAACTGTGAAACGACACTGGCACCGCAGAGCGATAAATGGCGATTTTGGAACGATAGTTCCATCAAAACTTTTGATGAGTTTAGATGGTCAAATTAATTTATTTGGCGATTTTTTTACATTTTAATGGAAGTTCTCCGTAAAGCTTTTGAGAATATTTCAATAACCGAGATCTTTGGTAGTATGTACGTTTCAGTTATAGGTACGTTTTTTAACTTGGCGATGTATTTTCTTACCACCTAAGCGAAGATTAAAATTTTAAGCTTGCATCGTCTTCATGGTTGCTTCTTTTCTCTTATTTTGCATTTTAATTTAAATTTCAATGATAATAATGGCTCGATATATTTATTAAACTTATTATGTTACATGCTAATGGAGCTTTTGAAGTTGATTTGGCGAGTTTTTTAATAAGAATTCTCACATTATTTCGCAGCTTTTTTTCAGTTGGCCCATTATTTTACTTTCAAGTATTAAACGTATGTGTGAAATTAGAAACAAAAAAGGGAAGATTTCGGTGATTGGAAGTCTGGTTATCTTTCACTATTGGCGTTAAATCTTTGTGTCCAATTTATGAGCGAGGGAAATATACTTCCTTCGCAAACATAAACTAAAGAGCAACAAAATAAAGTAATTATCGCCAAAAATTTGGCAACCACAGCAGATTCCCAATTATCGAAATATTATCAATGTGTGAAATTTAACATAAAAAGAACATTACCTTTTAATGTTGTGTAAATGAAAACAAAATTTTACAGTTGGTCGTCGTAATATTGTAGTTTTGTTTATTTTTTTCGTACTTGTATTGCTCTTTAGTACCAAACGATTATATATGCTCATTTCGTTTTTACTAAAGAAATTAATATGTTTTGTTGTCAATCGTCTTTCCGTTGAACACCATCGCTTCATTAGTGTACATTTCATTCTGGGGCATCAAAATGAAATGTCTCTACGAATAGATTCGCCATTTATCGCTCTGATGGGTCAACGCTATCAAAATGAACATCTGAGCTTTTGCGTAGCAATTAAGATCGTGTGAGCAACAATAATGAAACAAAATAGTAAATAGAACAATATTATTTCATTGCTACATTTTTATTTATCGGCTGCGAAGAAAAGCGTATATTTTATTAATGCAGAGATGTCAAAATTGAACGCCATTGCTATATGTTGCTAATTCGAAGAAAGTAAACAATGAATGAATGTCGTATGACTGAATCATGAGTTGCGACCAACTTTACCTGAAAAGGGAATTTATTTCCCCTAAAAAGCAGTACTAAGAGGGCCTTCGGCATCAATTCACTCTGTACTCCACTTCAGTTAACTATATCAATATTTTTTAACCCTTAAAGATAGGATAAACATCACTTTTTACAGCAGAAACAACATGCTAATAAATGTAAACAAACATTTAGGAGGTCCTTTTTCAGCGCTCTCTAGCGGGCAAATCTTTACCATTGATGTTTTGAGTAATGAAGAAGCCTGTATAAAACGCTATCTAGTGAAGACTTGGTTCAACCAACGCCTCCTAAATACTAAATGCCTGAAACTTTCTGGCTTTTAACACAGAGCAAAATTTCATCCTTGGTTCAGGATACACTGCCATCTACCAGAGTTCTTCGAGAAAGAGAAATTAATGATTGGTTCATTTCTAAATTTAAATTTTAAAATCAACCAATCAAAAAATTTGTTTCGAATATTGTTTGGATCCATCGCCAATGGCTGCAAAATGCAATTGGTTCACGATACACTGCCATCTACCGGAGTTCTTCTTCAAAAAATTAACAATTGGTTCATTTCTGAATTTAAATTAAAAAATTAACCAATCAAAAATTAACAACGACATTATCGGATTGCCACAAGGTGGCGTTTAAAGCTGAACCCATCTCGACGGTAGCGAAGCAAATGTTATAGGCATTTAGTATTTAGGAGGCGTTGGTTCAACTCGACGCAACATTTTGGGGGCTATGGAGTATGGACTTCTCGAAAAAATAAGCCCATGCTGAAATCGACCGAATTTATGGCGCATATAGTTTATTCCTGTCATCGTATCCTTTAGTTTCTTGCGCAAGGTTTTGGAAGTATGGGGTTTACGAATATATTTTGATTGGAATTTCGACCAAAATGTTCATTTCAATCACAATTGTATCAATTGTGACTAGTTTTGTTGACACCTTAAGGCAGGAATTCAAGTGAAACAGGCGATCGCATATTGCAATCGCTACTGGAAGTGAATTACATTAGAACGTTTCTTGATAAAAACATCGTGACGTCAGTGTGACGTTTGCCTATGAAAAACGAGCTAGATAAAACGTCACAGCCTACTTGGCGAATAAGAGGAGATCGCTGACTGCTTGTGAGCTCTTATTGGCTCCACCCGTAGTGACGTCAGTGCGATTAGCATTTATAGCGATCGCAACTTATCCAAATTTGGGAATTTACGCGATTGCAATGGTGAGTTGCGATTGTCCGTGTTTCACTTGAATTCCTTCCTGCCTTACATGTTCATATGTACGTACGATCGTATGGGTCTCCAAACTTAAAATAACTCTTCTATCTCTTTTGGAGTTTATAATCACAAGTATTATCATGATATATGTTTTTTTACAACAGTTTCAGATTATGTTACCGGCCTTAGTTTTAGTGTCGAAGTCATCAATTAAAATAATCTGTTACTTAATAATATTTATTTACTAAAATATTGCTGTCGTCTTATGTCAGCTAGACTGGCAATATCGGGTGAGCTATTTCACTTTTCCAACTGTACCGTAATCTGGTGTGAAGTCTGACTTCCGAAGTACATGCATCCCATAATTATCCGTTTATAGGGTAGACTAGAGCCGCTATATAGACAGGCCGACGCATCAAGATTAAGTTTCACCACTTTGGATCCAATTCCTTAACTTTTCCTTTCATATTTTCATTGTTGCGGAGTAGGGTTACAAGAAAAAAGTTTTGGCACATTGCTAAGCTTTGCCAAATCCACGTGCCGCTAATAATTGCTCACAGTGAAAAATTACCAAAACGCGATTACTGGCCAGAAAAGACAACCTCTTAAACACACAAGCACGCGCTGGATCCAAAGTGGTGAAACTTAATCTTGATGCGCCGGCTCGTATATATAGGGGCCTTAGGGTAGACACTAGACCATAATTTATAGCACAGCGCATTCACACAAAGAAAGGATATAAGCATGAGCGAGAAAGTAAATACATGCTCGAGCCAGGATGCGAACCCGGAACCTCCCCACCCGTGGTAACATTTCTCTGGGCACTACACAAGTGGCCGACTACTAAAATGTTGAATTATGCGTAAAAGCAAATCTCCTTCTGTAGAAAATCAATGCTCAGTTTTCTACAGTAATTTTAAAAATACGAATGCCGTTGAAGTTGAAAAATTTGAATTCCAAAGCATTCATTTCATTCATAGCTTTAAAAAACAGATAGGGAAACTCTCCCGTCTTAGAAAAAAAACGGTTCACATTAACTCACACGATTAAACAGCACCTCGTAGACAAAAAACTTCATCCGTGGTTCTGCGTTAACTCTCATTTCTCACAGTTAAGCCCTCTATCTTAAGGTTAAGTCGCATTTGCAATAAATGCTGACGCATTAAGTGTCTGCTTAAAAGAAGTAATTGAAATACTTTCAGGGGGATTAATGCCTCTTCGAAGCATTTTATAAAGCAACCAATTCCAGAGATCGCCCGATTTATTTAAAATCAGGTGCTGTGATGCATGCTAAATAGAAAGATACTTTTTTTAATCTTATATATTACTAGCTGCACATTTTAACGAAATTGAGTTATTGTCCCCGGGTGGTTCTCTGTAACTTGTTTTATCTAAATGCAATATTTTATGGTCATTTGAGGACGGGAAATATTTTTAAAAAATTCTGAAAAAGCATCATCTCAATCAAATACGCGGAGGAACAAAACCCCAGGTAGCACAAATAACCTTTAAACGTTTTATAAACGTTTTTAAGCGGTTGTTACAACGTTAATAACCATTTTGCAACCTTTAAAAAACGAAGTGTGCTACTTGGGACTTTAAACAGCAATATCTCAGTTTGAGATCGTGTGCAGATGTCCCTTTTGCGGTTACCACGGCAGTATACACAGCTTTGTACGGATAGCCTACAGTTCTCTTTTTCTCAATTCTGGATTTAAATTTTGATTGCTTTAAAGACAATATAAATGCAAAGAAATGAAGATTAACTACAATTTTTGAGTATTGTAATGAAGAAATCATGTACTCATTTTATTTCATACTTTTTAGTGCAAAACTAAGCTTAGAGAAATAGTCTTAAAATTTAGAAATATTTTACGTTTGACTAGCTCATTACCCGGTATTTCCCGGTATTGCATTAGGTTTGACTTATTTCATGCCAAAATGAAATAGGTGAGCCTTAAATTGATAAGTCATTGTTAATCGTAATCTTTGTTTTAAAATACTCATATTTCAATGGGTTTTTTTAAATGTGTAAAAGGAAACAACATACAAACATACAAACAAATGTATATGCATACATCCATTTATAATGGATAGATAGATAGATAGATAGATAGATAGATAGATTAGTTTTTAACATTTAACCGGTATATTCATTAATAATCACAATCTTGTCTAAAGTCTTTAAAAACTACTGTTGAAAAGCACCTCTGGAAATAAAATATTAACGTAAATATTTTATTTACATTAATAAAATATTTACGTAAATATTTTATTTTATTACATCCATTTATAATGGATAGATAGATAGATAGATAGATAGATAGATTAGTTTTTAACATTTAACCGATATATTTATTAACAATCACAATCTTGTCTAAAGTCTTTAAAAACTACCGTTGAACAGCACCTATGGAAAAAAAATATTAACGTAAATATTTCTGTCAAAATAAAGAAACGTAATGCAACCGTCTATTTATGCTTTTGGATCGATTTTTTTTTCTCCCAAGTTTCGTCATCCCAATTAAATCCATAAATAGTGAAACTTAGCGAAAAGACAAACTTTCATTGGAAAAAGAATGTCCTTAGGGACTTGAAAGAGCATGTTTTGCTCCAAAATTGAATTTGCGACAGAACATGAATGAAAATAAACCTTGTCACGATCGATTAAAGTTGCTGAGACTGAAGTTAAAATAAAAATAATCCTTTCTCGAAACCGAACTGCTCCAAATATATTTGATGAGCTTGTTTCCAAATGGCGGGCGTTGAGTCGATTTTTACCGTTCTTGAAAAAACGGGATTTTGTTATGTAAGATATAGAACGGAATTTAAAGGAAAGATAATTTTCCTAGTAATCTATGTGGGATGATAATACTAAGTCATATTGTTAATAGTGAAATCCTAAAAGCGTAGTTATCCATATAAATAAAACAAAGAATATGTGTGCGTGTGTGTGGGGGGGGGTGCATATTCCCTATACAAATCCACAATTAACTTGGAACTCTATCAAATTTGACAAGATGGTACTTGACTTCACGAGGAAAGGTCGTAGGGAGGGGTGTTCGAACTTCAAAAACGTACCGATCCGTTCAAATTTCAACTTAACCTATTAATGCCTAGCGTCCCTTTTTAGGGACAGTCCAAAAAAGGGTTTGAATTTCCCCAAAATGAACATTTCAACTAAATAATAGCGTTTAATTAGTACCTTGGTATTGTATCAACTCGTTATTAACAGATTGCAGCACAGATTGCCATTGTAAAATGTGTTCTGTAGCAGTTTTAATATGATCTTTATCAAAAATGACGTCGTTCACAATCTCAAGAAAAAAAGCTAAGTTTTCAAAGTTATTCCCAGCTTCCCATAGTCTGTGGAGTTAGCGACAAAAACAGCCGAAATATTTCATTTCCGGATACCAGTGTGAAATTTGGTACAGAGCTTATGTACATATATAAGAGCAAAAAACCGCCGGAGACACTTGATCAGGTTTCATGAACTCCCGTGATGACGTCATCAAGATGGCCGCTTTTACAGGTAAATACGTTCGTTTAATTGCTTAAAACTCCATCATAGATTAAAATATTGCAAAACTCAAATGTATCATCTGAAAGCTCTTTGAAAGAGCTATTTAGAAAAATTTAATTTTTCTTTCTCAGGTCAAGGTCCCACATGTAATGACGTCATCAAAATGGCCGCTTTTACAGGTAAATACGTCTGTTTAACTCCCCCTAAAACTCCTTCATAGATTTAAATATTTCAAAACTCAACTATATCCTCTGAAAGTTCCTTAAAAGATCTATTTAGAAAGGTTTAATGTTTCTTTCTGAGGTCAAGGGCTCACCTGTGATGACGTCATCAAAATGGCCACTTTTACAGGTAAATGCGCTCATGTAACTGTTTAAAACTCCATCATAGATTTAAATATTGCAAAACTGAAATATATCATCCGAAAGCACTTTAAAAGAACTATTTTATAGTGCTTGGTTTTATTTTCTAAGACAAATGGTTGAAAAGTTATAATAATTTTAAACTGAAAATGTATAACAAGCGTATTTACCTGTAAGAGCGGCCATTTTGATGACGTCATCACAGGTGGGCCCTTCACCTTATAAAGAAAAATTAAATCTTTCTAAATAGCTCTTTTAAAGAGCTTTCAGATGATATAGTTGAGTTTTGAAATATTTAAATCTATGATGGAGTTTTAGGGGGAGTTAAATAAACGTATTTACCTCTAAAAGCGGCCATTTTGACGACGTCATTACAGGCGGGACATTGACCTCAGAAAGAAAAATTAAATATTTTCAAAATCGGTCTTTTAAAGCGCTTTCAGATGATATATTTGAGTTTTGAAATATTTAAATTTATGATGGAGTTTTAGGGGAGTTAAACAAACGTATCTACCTGTAAAAGCGGTCATTTTGATGACGTCATTACAGGTGGGCCCTTAACCTTAGGAAGAAAAATTAAATCTTTTTAAATAGCTCTTTTAAAGAGCTTTCATAAGATATATTTGAGTTTTGCAATATTTGAATCTATGATGGAATTTTAAGCAGTTAAATGAACGTATTTACCTGTAAAAGCGGCCATTTTGATGACGTCATCACAGAATGACCTTGACCTCCGATCAAGTGTCTCCCGGCGTTTTTTTGTCCTCCTATGTGAATATAAGCCCCACATAATATTTCAGACTGGTATCCGGAAGTGAAATATTTTTGCACTAACTCCACGGACTACCAGTCTATGTTAATTGCTGATTTTATTTCTTCTTATAAAATGTCTTTTTAAATATTATATCGTAGGCAGAAAAAAATTTTAGTAAGAAAAGTATGTACCCTCTGGGGTCTATCGTAACTTTTAAGGGACGATTTTTCTTTCCTTAATAAAAAAATTATTTTTTACATAATGGGTCATTACATATAAAATCAACAAATTTTCAGAAATTTCCGTGCCGCACCATTTTTGATTTTGATCACACTTGGTAGGAATTATGCACCAATATTCTGTCCCTCCAAACTGTTTTATTTTTTTCTCGAAAAAATTTTATTCTCGAGATATAGCCATTTTTTTGTTCCGCCGATGAGTAAAATTCGGCATTTCTGATCTTTTTTCTAACAGCTCTAGTAAATTTACTTAAAGTGGTAGAAAGTTCAAACAATGGTTATTTTGAAGCTAAAAGAATGAACTTTTATTTGTGCATAAAAAAACGGTTTGAGTTAAGTCTAAATATAAATTTTCCCGTGTCAAGTCGCGGTTCAAAAAGTGCCGTTTTCGTCATTTCAAGCATGAAAAAATATATGAAGGACTGACAGTGGGGTTCTAATTTCTTTTTCTCTTACACCCAGTTATAGATACTAGAAGCACAGAAAAAAATTAGATGATACCAGTAGTCTTTCATTATGAAAAAATTGCTTAAACTTGAGAAAAAATGAAAATTGGCCTTTTTCACTCCCCAAAAACGGCCTGTGGAACAGGTAGTAAAAATTTACAAAAGCAAGGAGTAAAAAGGTGTTACATTGCCCTTTAAAATGAAACAAAAACTGTCTTGTTATTCCAAGGCATTAAAGAGATATAAAATTTCAAACTTTGAAAAAAAATGAAAAATATCCTTTTTCACTCCCCAAAAACGGCCTGTGGAACAGGTAGTAAGAATTTGAAAATGTATGGAGCAAGAAGGCATTACATTGAACTTTAAGAGGAAACAAAAACTGTCTTGTTATTCGATGGCATTAAAGAGATATAAGCCTTCTAAGTTAGATGATTATTATGAAAAATACATTAAACTTGAGAAAAAATGAAAAATGGCCCTTTTCACTCCCCAAAAATAGCCTGTGGAACACTTAGTAAAAATTTGCAAATGCATGGAGGAGGAAGGCGCTACATTTCCCTTTAAATCGAAACAAAAACTGTCTTGTTATTCTCAGGCATCAAAGAAATAAGGCCCTCTGAAAATTGAAAATAAATGCTTTAACTTATGCTAAAAAATCTTGCATGAATTTTCAATTTTCAGAGGGCCTTATCTCTTTGATGCCTGGGAATAACAAGACAGTTTTTGTTTCGATTTAAAGGGCAATTGTTGACCTTCCTCCTCCATGCATTTGCGAATTTTTACTAAGTGTTCCACAGGCTATTTTTGGGGAGTGAAAAGGACCATTTTTCATTTTTTCTCATGTTTAATGTATTTTTTCATAATAATCATCTAACTTAGAAGGCTTATACGTATCTCTTTAATGCCTTCGAATAACAAGAAAGGTTTTGTTTCCTCTTAAAGTTCAATGTAATGCCTTCTTGCTCCATACATTTTCAAATTCTTACTACCTGTTCCACAGGCCGTTTTTGGGGAGTGAAAAAGGATATTTATAATTTTTTTTTCAAAGTTTGAAAGCTTACATCTCTTTAATGCCTTGGAATAACAAGACCGTTTTTATTTCATTTTAAAGGGCAATGTAACACCTTTTTACTCCATGCATTTGTAAGTTTTTACTGCCTGTTCCACATGCCGTTTTTGGGGAGTGAAAAAGGCCAATTTTCATTTTTTCTCAAGTTTAAGCAATTTTTTCATAATGAAAGACTACTGGTATCATCTAATTTTTTTCTGTGCTTCTAGTATCTATAACTTGGGTGTAAGGGAAAAAAATTAGAACCCCACTGTCAGTCTTTCATATATTTTTTCATGCTTGAAATGACGAAAACGGCACTTTTTGAACCGCGAATTGACACGGGAAAATTTATATTTAGGCTTAACTCAAACCGTTTTTTTATGCACAAATAAAAGTTCATTCTTTTAGCTTCAAAATAAGCCATGTTTGATCTTTCTACCACTTTAAGTAAATTTACCAGAGCTGTTAGAAAAAAGATCAGAAATGCCGAATTTTACTCATCGGCGGAACAAAAAAATGGCTATATCTCGAGAATAAAATTTTTTCGAGAAAAAAATAAAACAGTTTGGAGGTACAGAATATTGGTGCATATTTCCTACCAAGTATGATCAAAATCAAAAATGGTGCGGCACGGCCCATTTGTTGATTTTATATGGAATGACCCAATATTTTTTTCATTATTTTTCCTGTCCATTAAACACTGTTTGTAACCAGTATACAAAATATCTTTGGGGGAAAAAATGTCAGGCATTAATGGGTTAAGGACTTAAAAATGGTGTAAAATGACTGTCTCAACCCGAAATAAATGTCGGCTCTTCTCGATTATAATCTCATTGCAAAGATGAGGAAAAATACCCGTTAAGCAAATTTCCTGTCTACGGTTTTGAAAATTGCTGATTTCGCGTAGAAAAGAGATACAGAGTCATTCCATAATGACTAACGTAACATTCAGAGCTGATTTTGTAACTGTTTTAACTTGTAACTCCAGGAATAAAAAATATTTTTTAGTTATGCTGGTGGATTTACAATGTGCATGCTATCTATGCATCATTTCTGCTAAGAATTTAAAATAAAATCACTGACATTAGATATTTTTTCAACCAAAATAGCAGCGTGACTAACGTAACATTTTTGCAACCTTGAAAATTAATGCTCATGTTGTGAGGCAAAAATTTCTCAAAGTTTAGCAAGTGTTAAAAAATTGAATGACATATTTGAAAAATGTTTAAAGTTGGCTTTTAAAAACATAAAACACATTTATTAAATCTTAATTTTTTTTAGTCTTAAGTGTCAGTTTTACTCAAGATGGAGTGTGACTAACTTAACCATCGTAAAACAAGCAGTAAACACATTACAAACTTTTTATTATGGCTAATCTCAGTGATAATTACAATACTTTTTCAATTTTTTTTAACTTCTTGTGTTGTATGATTTTTATTTATTTATTTTTTGATACTTTTTTCACTTCAGTATTTCTTTTTCTTTGGCTGAGGTTGACATTTCTATGGAATTGCCCTACAGGCGTTTTTAAGTTATTAAAAATCTCCATATATTATTTCTCTAAGCTGAATCCTATACCCGGTCGAAACTCGCTCATTTCTTTATCGAATTGCAAGAAAATTTATGATTTTGAAGCTTTTCCCGCGGGCTATTGACGAAAATTAGACCCACCCTCTAAAAAGTGTCGGTTCGTTTTTTATTCGAACTTCAATTTTTGGGCACAAAATTTACTCTATCTAGCGAAATAATTGTCGTATCGTCTCCATTTTGATTTCATTCGAAAGATTAAAAAAAATGCGTTCTTTAGAACGTTTCTCCGCTAGCGCCGCGTAACGAGAATCTCGAAAATCCACGTTTAAGCGACTTATAAGCGATTGAAGTTTGAGAAAGTTAAATTTTTTGCTCAACTGTTAAAATCGTTATACCATTGTTGTTCAAATCAATTTTAAATGCGACATTTCAAGCCAAGGCTTAGCTCGGTAAACCTTAATTGTAACTTTTATTGTTTCAAAATACTATGGTAGTTTTGCGATAACGTTAGTATTTAGTTTAGTAGTAGCCTTGGGTATTTGATTTTAATATAGGGTATCACTTTTGTAGTAGTTGTAAAAGTGAACGTGTCTTTGATCTCTTTGAAAAGTTGTCAGAACGACGGCAGTAGATGGCGATGTTGTGCAAATGAAGCCAATACAAATTGTCGTATTAAATTTTAAGTTTAGAGTTTTTTTTTTTTTTTTTTTTTGCGGAATTCCGCACGGGTCACCTAGTAAATTTTAAAGTAGATAAATAAAAACCGTCTGCGCGTGGCTAATAATAACTAGCGTGAAAGAAGCAATGCTTCCTAAATACTAAATGCCTGCTACTTTCTGGTTTTTAGCACAGAACAAAATTTCGTGTTTGGTTCACAAAGCACTGTCATCTACCAGAGTTCTTTGAGAAAGAGAAATTAATGATTGGTTCATATTTAAATTTAAAAACCAACCAATGAAAAAATTAAATTTTGCATTGGTGAAGCCGCAAGGTGGCGTTTAAAGTGGAACCAATATCGACGGTAGCGAAGCAAATGAATTAGGCATTTAGTATTTAGGAAGCGTTGGAAAGAAGTCGACAAGAAAAAGTTGAACACATGTTGCCATTTTTTCTTTATGTGTGAACAAGTAAAATTCTAGCTTTTGCTTTGAGGCTTTTCCTGTAACGGGGGGATTTAAAACTTTTCCTATTTATTTATTTACTTATTTATTTTGGCAATTAGTTACTTTTTCGTGCTGCGTGATGGCGAAATTTAGACTTTAATCTAATCGGAACTTTTAGATTCCCTTCACTTGCCATAACTTTTATTTTCAAGGTAGACCGTGCAAAGCCGGGCAACGCAGCTAGTTAAAAAATTAAAGGAGAAAAAATGACCTAATTCCTTTTGAAACAGAAAAGACGCTCTTTTGGACCAAACAAGTAACGAAATAAGATGACTTATTTCCATTTAAAAACAACGCAAGTTTTCTTTGTTTCTTTTACTCTTTTTTTTTTTTTTTTTTTGTAAAACAGTATTAATTTTAGGTACACAATTTTACCCAGGTTCAATAATTTCATCTAGAGTAGTGTTTTCTGTGTGGCTTATTTACTTGTGCTTACCATTTACGTCATAAAAAATAATTTCAGATTTTTCCTTTCTTTCTTTCTTTGTTTGTTTGAAAAGAACAAAATAGGGAAATTTGAAAAACTTAAAAAGGAATATATCCACAGTTTTTGAAAAGAGACCACAAATTCTTGTCATAGAGCAAAGCCTTTGTTTTAAAGACGTATGCTGTGCTGGTGTTGCCTTGTTTCTCTTCTGGACTGCACTGGGTACATTTCTTTAACCCCTCCCTAGCTCTGGGATTGCACCAATAGCAAAGTGTGGGGGCTGTCACCTCTGGGCACTAGTGATAATTCTGAAAAAGAGCTATTTCTGAAAAACTATGAATTGAATGACCCATAAACAGCGGAATTCTCCGAAATGGTTAATGTGAAAGAATATCGGTAGCAAAAAGTGGACTGAAATAGCAAGTGGATGTCGACGTAAAGAGTACTGTAAGGGCCCTGCTCCACATCAGCGTAAAACGCGACCGAAACAGAAGGCAGAAACCGAAAATCCGGGTACTTTCCGTAGGAACACTATTTGCTCCATTTTAAGCTTCTGCTTTATTTTTCTGCTTTACGTCAATGTGGAGCAGGGCCCTTAAAGTGTTTTCAAGTTAGAGAGGTTTTCAGTCGTTGAAATTAACATTCTACCAATAATTGAAAAATAATTGTCGAGTTACCGGTGTTCTACTAGATTATGCAATTTTTAAATTTGAAAAATCTATTGTTAGTAAGTTGCAAAATCTAAATTTTTATATTTCCTCATAACTCCAATAGTAACTTTAGTAAATTTTAGCGATGTTTCATAGGATAAAAAAAAGACTACCTTTTCTGAGACTTTTTTCTCACTGCCGTCGTGCAAGTGCTTCAAACAATAAACGCAGACTTCATTTTATGATCTAACACCGAAATTTATTTTCATGTTATGTACATTATTTCGGTACCGAAATAATTTACCTCTTGTCTACTTTGATCGAATCCAGGAAACTGTTTTAGAAAGATGCGGCGGCAAAATGAATTTGAGCACTGCTGTAATAAATATGAGATAGAACCAGAAAACACAGATGGATCGTGGCCAGGAGAGAAATTTACGAAGAGTAGAATAGAAACGAAACCGATTTAATCATTGCAGTGATAATAAAAGTGTTTGAAAGTTAACGAACAATTTAGCTGAGCAGAGAAATCCTAATTTTCAAAGACTGTTTCTTATTGCACTTTCTCTGTCATAATGTTCACATTTTACTGTACGTGTTGCCAAAAACAATGTAGAATTAGAGTAAATAATTACTTCTTTTTTTTTTTTGCCAGAAACAATAAGAAATAACAGTAATTATAAAACTATTTTTAAAAACTTAATTTTGAGACAATGTTCAGGAACAAATTACAGTACACAATAAAAATTGAATTTTGAATTCAAGAGATGGATATACAAAACTGTATAAGAGAAATTTACGGAAATACATATTGGTGGTGACTCGCCTTTTTTTTTATACAGTAGTAGGGGAATGTGGGGCAAAGTGAAATAGTTAAGGTAACTACTTAATTGTTTCAAAATGAACAAGGAAAATTATTGTACATAAAGAAAGACAAATCGATTTTGGATACAACCGGCGTGGAAACATTATTCTTCATTTTGAGCTGTTAATTTAAACCTTAAAAAGTGGAAAATTTTTGCAATTTTTTTGTCTTTCAAAATTTAGGATATTAAACCAATTAAAAATAATTGTAGCGATCAAATTAATGATTAAAAGTTTCACAATACCTTTACGGTTTTTATAGTTTAAACAAAGGGTTTATCATTACTAACTTTCAAAGCAAATTTATGGTGAAAAAAGAAGAGAAAAATTGTTTTTTCCTGCCTGGAGCAAAATAGACACGTTTTTCCTTTATGAAAAATACAAATTTGAGAAAGTTTTCTAGCATCCTTTTAATATTAATCTTCACTTCTAAAATAAAAAAACGAAATGCAAAATGCTGAATTAAATGTGTATTAAATCTTGTTTTTCTTCACCCCGATAGTTTTATCTCCAGAATAATAACTTCAGGTTATTTTTCGTGCCCAGCTTTCTTTAGAATTTAAAATTGTTGAAGTACGTTGGAGCAGTATTATTATAAAAACGTGGGGAAAACAAAAGGTGTTTGAATGATAAAAAACATCTTTATTCAAATCATTCCAATTCTTGAAGAGTTGATCGTTCTTACAATAGAATAGAATTTAATTAATGCCCTCGGCAAAGATTTATTTTTTAATCAGAGAAACATTTTATATCTTCCAATGTGACATTAAATCCTCGTTAATTTTAACAGGAGACAAGCTTAGTTGTTTTTAATTGTTCTTGAATCACTGCGTATAAAAAACATTTTTTTTTTCAAGAAAAATAGAAGAATCTGGATTAATTTTTTTGATGGGTATTTTCCCGTTTTTTTTTTTTTTTTTTTTGAAGCATTTCTTTTAATCCAGCATACTTTTCCCCATGTACACTAGGGTGGTTCGAAAGGGACTTTTTTGATTTCGATGATGGGTAATGCGGAGAAGGTGCGATTGAAGGATGCGGAGAAGGTGTGAAAAAATTTGAAATTTTTTGGTCAATTTCTTGGTCACCGCAAAAGCGTTGATGAAGTTTGGGAAAAATGCAGTTTTTTGAGATTTTTAGGATATTATTTTTTAAAACTTTTTAGCTCCCAGCATCTAAAAATGAATTATATGGGACAGACATTGTAGTTATTTCACATAAGTACGGCGAAAACAGTATTTTAACGTTTTGGCAAAATTTAATTTAAAACGTAGAAAAAAACAGGAAATTGCCATATCTTCTTGGCATTTTTGGAAAAGGAAGGAATTACACCACAGACCTTCATTTTTTATGGAATTACTATGTCTCCATTGGCACATTTTCAACCCTACCCCGTTATCGAACGTAGAAAAAAAATCTTTTCATAATTTGCTAAAAATCTCGAAAAAACTGCATTTTTTCTAAACTTCAACGCTCTTATGGCAGATCAAGAAATTGACCAAACAATTTCAATTTTTTTCTGTGACTTTGGTCTTCTAATGCCATCTTTTCTGCGTTATCCATCATCGAAATATAAAAAAAAAAGTTATTTTCGGCCCACCCTAGTGTACACGTGATAGTTAAAAATGCATGATTGTTTGAACACTTATATACCTTCTTGCTAGAGTTTCTTTACACAACTAACTACAAAGTAAGACAAAACGTTATTGATATTAAATTTGACATTCACAAACAAATGTTTGCTGAAAGTAAGCCACTGTAAGCAACTATCACCTGAACCAGCTGCTCTATTTTATGTTTCTACTAGCTGCGTGGCCCGGCTCTGCACGGGATCTACCTTGAGAATAAAAGTTATATCAAGTGGTGCGTGTGTCTAAAAGTCCCGATTAGATTAACGTTAATAGCTTACCGGCACGCAGTACGAAAACGCATCAATTGTCACAAACTTTTTTTATGCAATATTTTTAGGTAACGCCTAAAAGCAAAAGCAGGAACTTTATTTACTCATAATCAAGAAAAAATGGCAACACCTTTTTCTCATCAGTGATTTCTTTCATGCTATTTAATTTCTTTCACGCTCGTGCAGCCGATTTAAAATTGCTTTTTAAAAATTTAAAAACGACTGTATCCTTTTTTTGGGTAAAGTTTGAAGTTAAAAGTTTTTAAAACTTCTGGAAGGAAATCCCTCCAAAAAGTATTTTTTGCGAGCTTTCCAATGAGAACAAAATAGAAAAGATCCTTTAATTATTTCGGGTGGAAAGAGCCATTTTACGCCATTTTGGAGTCCTTATATTAAAATTCGAAACGTTGTGTAATTGTTTGGTGTTCAAACCCCCCCCCCCCCCTCTTCCCGGGTGCCCAAGTACCTCCCTGTCAAATTCGGTCCAGATCCGACGTAAACTGTATTTGTATAGGGAACATACACACCCAACCACACACACACACATATTCTTCGTTTTATTAATTTATACGAATTAGTTACTGCGAGCTCAATTATATCGGCAAGAGATTTCAATTGTTAGTTGTCTAATATTATAAGTCAACTTAAATTGCAGGAACGTTCGCATTTCTTTCCTCCAGCGCACTGTTAGAAATAATATTGAATGTTTCTAAAAGTTTTCCTCAAATATATAAACATGAGTTTTTTATTACAGTTTTCCACGAAACTGCATTATTGTTCTCCGCTCTCAACAAGTTGATTTACAAAAAGAAAGAGAAAACAATTTTATTTTACTTATGTACTTAGAAAGCACTTCAATTACCTTAGGTCTTGAGTGTAACTGAAATGGGAGGGACCCACGAGGGTTAAAACATTTTTTACGGTTTGTTATTTGGGTTTCACTTAAAAGTTCGAAGTTTCAGAACATCGATGCTTTAAAACATCGATGTACTTGGGTCAATTCATCGGTACCATCGATGCTTTAATTTTGAACAACGATGTTTAGAAACATCTATGTTTTCACACCGATGCCGCACCACTACTACGTAATACTCATTTCTTTCTTCACCCTGCTATTTGTTTGTTTTCGTTTTTACCATAGTCTAACCTGTATATGAACCCAAAAGCACTATTTCATTTTCAAAAAAAAATTTATAGCCTCTTTGAAGACTGTTATTTTTTATGTGACAATAAAAACATTTCTATTGATATATTGTCGGCTGAGTTCCGTACTTCAATTAGCTATTGTCTGATTTTCTTAAGTAAAATCAACACCCCCACAACACTCAATGCCCAGCGTTTTTTAGTTTTCAATATAGAGCAAAAACGAACTTCAAGAAATACGGATCATATAGCCACCTATCGGAACTCTTCGAAATTAATAGCAGCTAAATTAACGATGCACATTGCCGAAATAAAATGGAAAAAAATATTTCATATCTATATATCTTACTACTATTATATATGCGAAAGTTAGTATGGATGTTTGGATGGATGGATGTATGTTTGTTCCTCTTTCACGCAAAAACTACTGAATGGATTTTAATGAAACTTTTACCATAATGTAGCTTATACATCAGAATAACACATAGGCTATAGTTTATAACGATATTTGAAAAAGTTCGATTGGTAGCGCGTTTTTCATTCCAATTTAAGGTACATTTTTCGTATAAATCCGCGAAGGCTTCCAACAAACTAATTCAGTATTTAGTGCATCATCTCAACTTCCTGTCGATAGCTAGAATTGCGTGTATCATTTCTACTTTTCGCATTAAATTTTCAAGGCTTTTCTCCAGTCAAATCAAAAAGTAATTTTTTTTTCAACTTCAGGGTTAATATCCAGGCTTTTACATAGACATTGGAAACGCTCGCGCGCCCGCTTTCTAACGAGCTTTTACCATGATTTGTATTTTAAAACATTTTGTAACAACTGTAATCTTAGTTGTAAATAGAATATTTATCCTTAAGCAATGTGTTTTTTAATGTGCTTTGAAACGTGCAAATATTATTTTGTTGGACAAATTGTATTCCTTTATTAGTAGATTGTTCACTGCATCAATTATTTTCGCGAGTTTATGTGTTTTAGAGTATCGGTATAACGTAATCGCTTTAAAGAGATTGGCATCTAATAAATGGATTAGGTTCATTATTTTCCAATTTGATGGAGCTTTAAATACAACTTAACGGCATTTCTTAAATTTATTTGCGTTGATTGGACACTTTCTCGGGGTACTTACAATTGGGCAGTTGCTTAGTATCCAATTGAACAGGAATTTTGCCAAATTTGTTGCAAGAAGATTTTAATAACTGAGATTTCCGGCGATTTTTTCAACTGACACCAGTTTCTGTGCCAAAGACTACGTAATAATACTTTACTTCTTACACGACGTAACCAAAATAAAATGATTATTGTCTGATATTTATCGACTGCGGCAAAATCTTAATCATCGATATAATACTTCCACATTTGAAAAGTTAAGTTTTTTTTCTTTTGTTGGCCGATTCCGTGTGTATCCATTAAAAACCTTTTTAACATTATGTCAAAACGTAAAGTAATCCGCATACTAAATTAATAAAACCTTTAAACAAGACTAAAATTACCATTAATTTCCGCTTTTGCACAAAAAATTGTCAAATGTTCCCTATTAATTTCGAAATCAACAAGGACAAAAACTTTTAACGTCAATTTATGGTCAGCAATAGTATCTCAGCATTTGATGACTATTTCTCTGTGACAAAAATTAGTGACATAATAATACTTAGTGTATTTTCATAAAGTAGGGAGGGGAGAAAAATTATCCTATGTATAACAAAACAGTTACCGCAAATTAGGCGACATTTTAAAAATCGTCAAAGTGGTGCGGTGTGTTTTGAGTTCGTTCAGTTCAGGGAAAAAAAACGAAGGTGAGTATAAATTGTTTCTCAATAGTATTACTGACCCAGGCAAAGCCGGGTATTTTTGCTAGTGTATATATATTTTTATATCTTAAATACTGAATAAACTGGGGAAAAAATAAAAAGTTTCTCAATACATATGGCGGCTGCAATGCATGTAAATTTAAAAAGAAGTACTCAAAATAGTTACTGAATAATTTAGGAAAAAAAATTCTGAAATACACATGGAAAATTTTTAATTACAGATAGAGCTTTTTAACCCACTCAGAAACGTTTTTGAAACTTTCATGAATGCAGCTGAACCATATATACACAAGCGTACTTTTGTACAGTATACGAGCAAGCGGTACAGAGTAGGGTGGGGCGAAAAATAAAACGTTTTTCAGATCAACTTCTAATAGTTGCCAAAAGTTGTCTTTGATGATAGTTAGCTTTTGTGCAAAATTTGAGAAAAATCGGTTAATATCTTCAGGGGGCGCTGCAATCGCAAAGTTTTATCATAGCTTTTATCGGGATTTTATGGTTAAAATGTGAAAAACAATGCCGTTAGCTAATCTCATTGCATTTTTTTTACTCATAAGATATATTCATGCATTCAAAGCATATTAAATAACTCACAAAAAATTATTTTATATGATATATTTATATTTCAAACATTTAAAAAGAAACAAAAACGTGAAAAAAGTGATTTTTTTTTAAATATAAATATATCCTACAAAATAATGTTTGTGAGTCATTTCATATGCTTTTAATGCATGAAAACATATTTTGAGTAAAAAAAACGCAAAGAGACTAGCTAAAGGCATTTTTTTTGATATTTTAACCATAAAATCCATAACAAAGCTATGGTAAAACTTTGCGATCGCAGCGCCCCCTGAAGATATTGACCGATTTTTCTCAAATTTTGCACAAAAGCTAAATATCACCAAAGACAACTTTTGGCAACTATTAGAAGTTGATCTGAAAAACGTTTTATTTTTCGCCCCACCCTAGTACAGAGCCATCATGAAAAATTCGGACGAAATTGGTTCATGAATGAATAAAAAAGAATTGTTGGTTGAAATTTTGGACAAATTTTTCGTGAACCCAATACTTTATTTTGTACATTTTCACACAAGTCGGAACTTTCTTAATCTAACTTTTGCAATTATCATGTTTATCAGTACAATCAATAAAGCATTCCTCAAAGATTAGCAATTGTCTATGAATGCATTTCATGCAACATAAAAAAAAAAAAAAAAATCCTAGAAGTATTTTTCCTCATATAGTCGAAGAAAATGTTTCAGCTATTGTCCACTTCAGTCCCTGTAATTTTACCATTTGTTCTTCGCATCTCTTGACATTTTTTTCCAGAGATATCTGGATGATATTCTTTTCCGGCATACGATTCATTTATGGTTCTTCTGTTAGTTTGTTTTTATTCTTAACGCTTACTTATAGCATTCCAGAAATTACATACGTTCTTGGATAAGAAGTGAAAGATGGAAAATATATTTTTGTATCGTATAACCTAGAGTGAATCGTACTACAAATCTTCTTAAGTTATTTTCTGTGGTGCATTTATCTTTCCATCTGCCAGACTAAAATTCACTTCGATTTGCCTCCCTCCCCTCACCTTGTCTCTTAATAGCAACATATTACATACATTTCTAATTCTCTTAGTTGAATTCTTGCTTATTGTTGTAAGTAAAGGAGCACAGGCCCTTCAGTTGGGGGCTCAGGAGGGTATCCATTGCCCCCCCCCCCCCCCCCGTGGCTATGGGAAATTAATTTTACATATACTTGGAGTTAGTTTTCGCTGTTTTTCGGCATAGTTTACATACAGGGTGTCCACTCCTATCGTGGTCCAATAGCTAATTTCTAAACCGTTAGAGATAAGCATATAGTTCATTGAGGAACAAATCTCCAAATTACGAAAGGAATTTTGGGTCTATTCAATGTTTTTCAAAAAATCAAATTTTGAAAGAGTTACGAAATTTAAATTGTTATATAGCCCCCCAGTCCTGTCAATCATATTTAGTAAAACATTCTTGACACTGTAACGTTTAAAACTAAAAAAAAATCACTGTTCTACCACAAAAATTGATCGAGTTATAACGTTTTGAAAAATCAAGATTTTGCATTATTTCATGACGTCATCGAGAAATCGCTTAAGAGACCGTATGCGAAATCCTTTAAAATCTTGATTTTTCAAAACGTCATAACTCGGTCAATTTTTGTCGTAAGAACAGTGATTTTTTTTAAAGTTTTAATCGTTATAGTGTCGAGAATGTTTTACTAAATATGATTGATAGGACTGGGGGGCTGTATAAAAATTTAAATTTCGTGACTCTTTCAAAATTTGATTTTTTGAAAAACATTGAATAGACCCAAAATTCCTTTCGTAATTTGGAGATTTTTTCCTAAATAAACTATATGCTTATCTCTAACGGTTTAGAAATTAGCTATTGGGCTACGATAGGAGTGGACACCCTGTATAATGTACAGTACAGGGTTTTTGCGCGTTTTAATCTACATATTTATAACTTTTTTTTTTTGCAGCCATACGTCCTAGATGCGTACTTTGAATTGAAAACAAAAATGCTCAAAATGACGTGCAGACGTATTCAAACTTTAAAACGAAAAAAAAAAAAGTCAAAAAATACGAATCCTAAATTTTTATACTGACTCCCTAACTTAATTTTAGAGATAAAATCTTCATTGAAAAATTATCCTAACACAAAACAATGAAAAATTTGCGATTAAAACTTAAGAGACCTAAATTAAAGACCTTCGAGTTCAAAGGCCGTGCAAAAAGTGAGATCAGAACGTATTGCCCTTTTAGTAGAATGACCAGTCGTCATTCTACTGTATCCATACCCAAGTAGCACACTTCGTTTTTTTAAGGTTGTAAAATGGTTATTAACGTTGTAACAACCGCTTAAAAACGTTTATAAAACGTTAAAAGGTTATTTGTGCTACCTGGGTAAGTTCTACGTTTTCCCTCTAATCTCTGTCATTGACAATCTGTGTATTGAGTGTAAAGTGGTGTAAGTCACAAAACGCTGCGTTTCATATCTGGTTAAATGTGGGTTGTACTACTGTCAAACTTTTTGTGTTCGATTTTTTTTTTCTTTGTGATCTTGATTTTCCTAAATATAAGTTAGAGGACCTTGGACAAGTATAAAAAAAAAGTTGCCTTTCGTATTTTGTAACTGGTATTTTTTTTTTTTCGCTTCAAACTTTCAACATCTTACTTCTGCATCTCCTTCTGAGGATTTTTGCAATTGGAAGTATTCGTCTAAGACGAACGGTTGAGAAAATAGAGGTCATGCAAGTTTAAACTGAACAACCTGTATAAAATTTTGCCCCCCTCCCCCTCCTGGTAAAAATAATGTTTTAATGAATTTTTGTTGTAAAATTCATTTTTCTTTCTTAATGTATTGAAATTCTCAAAATAAATTCTAAATTAGTTTGTTTAAAACAGATAAGTTACCTTAACTATTTCACTTTTCCCCATAACTATTTCACTTTCCTGTGAATGAAAGTTTTAAATGAACTATGTGCTCTTTTTAAATTGAATGTGTCTCTTCAAACATTCTTTATTACTATACGATCTACTTAAACGAACAGTAACTCTTTAAATGTTAGTATTGTTTTTTTCCCTTTACTGTACTTCCCAACGGGAGTTTTTAAAGCTCATTAAAATGTTGTCTCTTTAATATTTAAGCATCTTTATATTTTATGCATCAAATTCTTACCTTTCTTTGCACCAAAATTTGTTATTTTCTTTTCAGGGGTTATTTGTGGCTGTTTTGTACTGCTTCTTAAACTCTGAAGTAAGTGTCACGTTTTCGTTAACAGTTCTTCGTTACTTTTAAGAGCAAGAATCTGAGAGAGTGTCACGCCTGTGATTCATGACCTCTCAGATTTTTTCCAAAAAATTACCAAATGTTTATTATCTTATTGAAAGACCAAATCCAGAATGTTTTGCTCTAAAGTTGAGTTGTTTAATTTTTATGGATCCCTAAAGTTGAAGGTGCGGCATGAAAAATTAAGCGGATTTTCAAGACATAGAAGTTGCTGTGAGCCAAAACCCTTACCAGGAACTGTTTAACTCCAAATTTCTTTTTGTATATGGAATATAGAAGGTTGAAACTTTACAAAATGAACGTTAAATTTGTGGTAAGTTGTTGCCGAAGGTCAGTGAAGGCCCTCAAAACAAGGCATTTTTGACGTTTTATAGCGTTTTTGAGGTCCAAAAAACAACTTGTACATTTCAGTTGGCACGGCAAAAGTAATGTCGTTTGAAAGACCAGTGTAAGCACTTTAAAATAATGTATAAATAACCGAGGAAAGTTCAACGTGCTTTTAGTTGCGTAAGGCCGAAATATGAAAAATGTCGTATTTTACCGATATTCAAACGGTCATAACTTCCTCTGCCAACAACATATTGAATTTTTTTTTTGCCAATGTCATGCTCTATTCTTTGTCATTTGAGTCCTTTGAGGCGAAATATAAAAAATTTTTTTACAAAAAATGTATTTATTCCTGTGCAATTTTTGTAAAAAATTTTTTTACATTTCGCCTCAAAGGACTCAACTATTCTGTTAAGACAAAGAATAGAGTATGACATTGGCAAAAAAAATATTTCAATATGTTGTTGGCAGAGGAAGTTATGACCGTTTGAATATCGGTAAAATATGACATTTTTCATATTTCGGCCTTACGCAACTAAAAGCACATTGAACTTTCCTCGGTTATTTATACATTATTTTAAAGTTCTTACACTGGTCTTTCAAACGACACTACTTTTGCCGTGCCAACTGAAATGTACAAGCTGTTTTTGGACCTCAAAAACGCTAAAAAATGTCAAAAATGCCTTGTTTTGAGGGCCTTTACTGACCTTACGGCAACAACTTACCACAAATTTAACATTCATTTTGTAAAGTTTCAACCTTCTATATTCCATATATAAAAAGAAAATTGGGGTTAAACAGTTCCTGGTAAGAGTTTTGGCTCACAGCCATTTCCATGTCTTGAAAATCCGCTTAATTTTTGATGCCGCACCTTCAACTTTAGGGATCCATAAAAACTAAACAACTCAACTTTAGAGCAAAACATTCTGGATTTGGTCTTTCAATAACATAATAAACATTTGATAATTTTTGGGAGAAAATCTGAGAGGTCATGAATCACCTCATAATGCTAGGCGTGACAGTTTCTCAGATTCTTGCTCTTAAAAATTATTACCTTTTAACCCATTTATGCCCAGTGTCCTAAAAACGGGACGCTTGTTAGTTACTGCATACAAAAACCTGTAATGGGTATATCTTTTTACTGAAGCTGTTTTTTACAAGTTAAATAGTTCTTCTTCTTGAGAAAACCAGTTAGTCACTATTTGGACATCAGAGTAGATTTATTGACAGCTATTTTCAGACGAATCAGTCAAGCAACGATCCAGCATGGGTAGCCACAGAAAGTAAGTTTTTTTTTTTTTGCGAACTTATTTTTTATAAAATTAAGCTATTTTAAAATGATTTGCTTAAAATGGATCACAGATGCCTTTTGAAATGTTACTTTGCAAAATTAAGTCAAGTAAGATCGTATTTTGCTTAGATATCTGTAAAATATCCTATAAACAGGACGTTAAATAACTTAATAAATATGGCAACGGCGAACTATTTCAAGCCTAAAATGTATGAAAACCATTTCAAGTAAGAGTTTCAAGCAGATAAAAATTGAAAAAAATTGTTAAAAAAAAACTTGGGCATAAATGGGTTAATGAAACTTCACGCGTGGGACAAAATGCTACTGTTTCGTGGGA
Organism: Uloborus plumipes; assembly: GCA_038373865.1. Taxonomy (NCBI): domain Eukaryota; kingdom Metazoa; phylum Arthropoda; class Arachnida; order Araneae; family Uloboridae; genus Uloborus; species Uloborus plumipes. The sequence continues at coordinate 18,188 of JAXGGA010004716.1, read as the reverse complement.
TGGCCCGATACTTTTTTTTTTTTTTAATACGGTTTAAATCATTATTTCTCAAATATGTGTCTTATAGTTGCAAAACCGGTCAACTCCTCAAGTTTCAGAGAAAATCTCCGTTTATTGTACTGTCCTTTACTAACATTCCATCCCACTGGCAATGAGAAACCATAAGAAAACAGGTCAAATCAGTGCGTTTTGGGGGTTAGAAAACTCCAATGTGCTGCAAAAGCGGTCACATCCAAAGCAGCCAAATCCTAACTATAATTTTGAATTTTCCGCACCTGCACCCCAGATTCTCTTATGGTGCTTACTATTTAGACTACTTACTACTTACTAGAACTTACTATCCTAGTAACACATTACCAACAAGAAATTTGGATCCTATCTCTAATTCCCTAGGTGTGACAAAAAATCGTCTCTCCTGAAAAAAATTCTGTTGAGATGACCGGTTTTGCAACCAGACGACGCATATGTATTACTAGCAAAAATACCCGGCGTTGCCTGGGTCAGTAATAATATTGAGAAACAATTTATATACTCACCTTTGTTTGTTTGTTTTTTTTTTTTCCTGAACTTAAAGAACTCAGAACACACCGCTTGGCGATTTTTAAAATGTCGCCAAATTTTTCCGTAACTGTTTTGGGATACCTAGAATAATTTTGCTCCCCTACTTACTTTATGAAAATACATTAAGTATTATTATGTCACTAATTTTTGTCACAGAGAAATAGTTGTCAAATTTTGAGATACTATTGCTGACCACAAAATGACGTTAAAAGTTTTTGTCCTAAATGATTTCGAAATTAATAGGGAACATTTAGCAGTTATTTATGCAAAAATGCAAATTAGTGGTAATTTTAGTCTTGTTTAAGGGTTTTATTAATTTAGTATGTAGATTACTTTACTTTTTGACATAATTTTAAAAAGGTTTTTAATGGATACATTCGGAATCGGAAAACAAAAGAAAAAAAACTGAACTTTTCAAATGTGGGAGTATTATATCGATGATTGATATTTTGCTGCAGTCGATAAATATCAGACAATAATCGGTTTATTTTGGTTACGTCGTGTAAAAAGTAAAGTATTATTACGTAGTCTTCGGCACAAAAATAGGCGTCAGTTGAAAAAATCGCCGAGAATCTCAGTTATTAAAATCTTGCAGCAAATTTGGCAAAATTCCTGTTCAATCGGATACTAAGGAACTGCCCTATTATAAGTACCAGAGAAAGTGACCAGTCAAAGCAAACAAATTTAAGAAATACCGTTAAGTTGTATTTAAAGCTCCATCAAATTGGAAAATAATGAACCTAATCCATTTATTAGTTGCCAATCTCTTCTAGCGGTTACGTTACCAATACTCTAAAACACATATTTACAAAATTCGAGAAAATAATTGACGCCGTGAACAATCTACTAATGTTTTAAAATACAAATCATAGAGTAAAAGTTCGTTCAAGAGCTGGCGCGTTCGTTTCCAATATCTATGTAAAAACCTTTATATTAACCATGAAGCTGAAAAAAAAATTACTTTTTGATTTGACTTGAGAAAAGCCTTGAACATTTAATGAAAAATGCGGAAATGATATACGCAATTCTAGCTATCGACAGGGAGTTGAGATGATGCACTTAATACTGAATTACTTTGCTGGAAGCCTTCGCGGGTTTATGCGAAAAATGTACCTAAAATTGGAATGAAAAAAGCGCTACCAATCAAATTTTTTCGAATATCGTTAGAAATTATAGCCTATGTGTTATTCTGATGTATAAGCTACATTATGGTAAAAGTTTCATTAAAATCAATTCAGTAGTTTTTGCGTGAAAGAGGAACAAACATCCATCCATCCAAACATCCAAACATCCAAACTTTCGCATTTATAATAGTATTAAGATTATATGAAGATTCCGGGTTGTTGTTCCGTGGTCTGAATGGAGCTGTCCCTAACGTTTCGGCCCATCTGCGGCGGCCATCTTCAGTGGCTTTGACGAAGCTTCCAGGGAAGATTTCCCTCGTTGTATTTATCAGAGGAGTACTCTCTTCATTCTCGTCTGCTATTGGCCGATGAATGCTGACCGCGCTCCACGTTACCGGTTTGCTGTAGCTAGCCGAGCTACCGCTATCTTCGTTCTATATAACATAACTAGCAAAAATACCCGGCGTTGCCTGAGTCAATAATAATATTGAGAAACAATTTATATACTCACCTTTGTTTTTTTTTTCCTGAACTGAAAGAACTCAGAACACACCGCTTGGCGATTTTTAAAATGTCGCCAAATTTTTGCGTAACTGTTTTGGGATACCTAGAATAATTTTGCTCCCCTACTTACTTTATGAAAATACATTAAGTATTATTATGTCACTAATATTTGTCACAGAGAAATAGTTGTCAAATTCTGAGATACTATTGCTGACCACAAAATGACGTTAAAAGTTTTTGTCCTAAATGATTTCGAAATTAATAGGGAACATTTAGCTGTTATTTATGCAAAAATGCAAATTAGTGGTAATTTTAGTCTTGTTTAAGGGTTTTATTAATTTAGTATGTGGATTACTTTACTTTTTGACATAATTTTAAAAAGCTTTTTAATGGATACATTCGGAATCGGAAAACAAAAGAAAAAAAACTGAACTTTTCAAATGTGGGAGTATTATATCGATGATGGATATTTTGCTGCAGTTGATAAATATCAGACAATAATCGGTTTATTTTGGTTACGTCGTGTAAAAAGTAAAGTATTATTACGTAGTCTTCGGCACAAAAATAGGCGTCAGTTGAAAAAATCGCCGAGAATCTCAGTTATTAAAATCTTGCAGCAAATTTGGCAAAATTCCTGTTCAATCGGATACTAAGGAACTGCCCAACTATAAGTACCAGAGAAAGTGACCAATCAAAGCAAAGAAATTTAAGAAATACCGTTAAGTTGTATTTAAAGCTCCATCAAATTCGAAAATAATGAACCTAATCAATTTATTAGTTGCCAATCTCTTCTAGCGGTTACGTTACCGATACTCTAAAACACATATTTACAAAATTCGAGAAAATAATTGACGCCGTGAACAATCTACTAATGTTTTAAAATACAAATCATAGAGTAAAAGCTCGTTCAAGAGCTGGCGCGTTCGTTTCCAATGTCTATGTAAAAACCATGAAGCTGAAAAAAAGAATTACTTTTTGATTTGACTTGAGAAAAGCCTTGAACATTTAATGCAAAAAGCGGAAATGATATACGCAATTCTTACTATCGACAGGGAGTTGAGATGATGCACTAAATACTGAATTACTTTGCTGGAAGCCTTCGCGGATTTATGCGAAAAATGTACCTTAAATTGGAATGAAAAAAGCGCTACCAATCAAACTTTTTCGAATATCGTTAGAAATTATAGCCTATGTGTTATTCTGATGTATAAGCTACATTATGGTAAAAGTTTCATTAAAATCCATTCAGTAGTTTTTGCGTGAAAGAGGAACAAACATCCAAACATCCAAACATCTAAACATCCAAACTTTCGCATTTATCTTCTCTATCTCTACTAATAATAAAGCTGAAAGTTTGTCTCTCTGTCTTTCCTTCTGTCTTTCCTTCTGTCTGTCTGTTACGCGCGTAGCGCCAAAACCGTTCGGTCGATTTTCATGCCACTTGGTACAAAATTAGTTTGTATCATGTAGTTTTGCACCTCGAAGCGATTTTTCGAAAATTCCATTTCGTTCTTTTTCTATTCGAATTCTTAGCGGAAATTCGATAAAATAGGGAAGAAATATTTTATACACATTTTCAAGTCTTATGTCATTCGAAAGCTTGAAATTTTCTGCACAAAATGACGTTTTTTCGAAGTTTCTACGATCATCAGGAGAGCTGTAACAATTGTTTTTAGAATCCCGAAATTCAAGGCTTACCTTCAGTAAAGAAAGCCAAACGATTCTAAAATGGCTTTGCTCGCGAATAAAATTTGTTTGAAAATAGAGATGAAATGAATTATTTTATCAACGGAAATCAACTTTTCATGTTGTTACCATGGTTACGTTTTTATTTCGTTCTTTTTCCCTTAATAATTTTAAAAATGTATTTGTTTTTGTAACAATCCAAACTCCAAGCCTTATTAAAATTAGTCAAATGAAATATTAAAAACCGTGATAAGATGGCACCTGTCAATCAAATGAGAAATCGAGTCCTTTCCTTAAAATACAGGATACCATTCTAAATTTATCGTCTGCAAAACATATTTTACTTCATTATTAATTTATTTCAATATAAATTGCAGCAAATGGCTTGAGTGAACGAATTTAGCTTTTAATTTATCGTTTGCTGGTTGATCTTTGTCGATGTTTATTGTTTTTATTATCATTGTGAAGAATAATGCACGAAATTTCTATGACTAATACTTAAAATTTTTAGGATCAGTTGAGTTTAAAAGAAAAAATTGCTCCAAATATACTTTTGCAATGTGATTATTTATTGTTGGACTGTAATTTGCAGCAATAATTGCATTTAATAAATAATGAAAGACAATATTAAAAATTATTTTTTTGGCGACTTTTTTACAATTTGGCATTCAATTCTATTTCAGTATATTTACTTCTATCTTATTGCGATATTGCAACGTTCTTTCTAAAGTATGTCATTTCGGAAAATGTATTATTTTGTTTTTGAAGTTAGGAAAGAAAACTTTCTTCTTCTTTTAAACTTTGGTAAGATTTCTGTTGGTTTCTGTGAGCAACAAAATTTTTCTTATTTTTTCTTTTGGCTTATTTTTGTGCACCTATCTTTGGGGTTGCATTCGAATGTCCCCAAGGGGGTGATTTACCCCTTTTATGGGGTAATCAGGGCTTTCAATGCAGACCAAAGTGATATGAATTGGCGCGACCACTTGGCGATATCTCGCCAAGCTTTTGGTCACCAAGTGTTTGACGCCAATTTGGCGACATATCGCCAAGTTGGCAATAAATTTAGCGAAAAAAAAATTTTTTTGGGTTCAATTTGGCGCTATTGGCGATATTTTGCGAAAAATCTACTGAATGATGTTAAAATCGGCGATATTTAGGAGATTAATCATTGTAAAACATTTTTTTGCATTGTTTCGTGGCAAACTAGGGATGCAAATGTTTGAATTGTTATCTTACTCACTTCAAGCACTATTTTAGCACTTAAGGCATCTACTAAGAAATTTACACGTAAAAGGAAGTAGTGTAGGGTCCATACCAAATTTTTATATCATACTTTGAAGGAATTATAGTTGAATTATAACTAAAATAGAGTATTTTTTTCTGCTATATCATTTTTTTACAAATGAACTTTTAATTTTATACCACGGGCAAAGCCGTGCGGGTACCGCTAGTAATAGTATAAGATTGATGTTTCATTTGCAAAGCTTTCAAAAGATGCAATTTCTTTCATCGTTGCTATATTAATAGAGCAAGAATGTTAACTCAGACAGCACATGACGCGAGTTGACTTTGGATGTCCTGCAAGCGACATGTGCAAATAAAATTCTTAGAAAAGGAATATCTAATAAATATAGGGTATACTCACCAGTGAATGAACCCCTAAGCGAATTTTCAATTTCAAAAATTCATAGCGTCGTTAAAAATTGAAGCATTTGCCATACTTAGGTAGGTACGGGGGACCCTGGAGTATGAAATGAAATGAAATGAATGGGGGCTCAAAACGAAAAAAACCCAGTAAATGACTAGTGGAAAAATACAGCATGTTCTTGTTCTTTTCTTCCGGTAAATGTGTAGAAGGTCCACCTTGAAAAATGTTTTTAAAACTTTTTTTTCAAGAAAATTACTTGGTGTTCATTCACTGGTCAGTCTTCCCTATTACTGTGTAGGACTGACTACCTTTGTATCAAATTGTAAAGATTAAAAAGTGCTAATAATCCTGTTCAGTTAAAATATCAAAATTTAAATAGTTTCTTAAATATATGAAAACATCTATGTTAACTAATATGTCAACTATCCAGTGACGCATCCAGAATTGCTTCCTGGTAGGGGCTAAGTGGTCCTATTTCCAAAGGCTTTCGAATTTGAAGTCCCAGAGGAAAAAAACTAAAAGGTACTAAAGTTATTTTTTGGTGAAATGAAGGAGGTTGTTGGGGGTTGTATATCGGCAATTTCTAAAAGTAAAGCTCAAAAAACGCAGTTTTGGTTTTATCAAGGGGGTTCCTCTTTGGACTTCTGGGAGAGGCTTAAGCCCTTCGCTGCCCCCATGGATGCGCTACTGTTGCCATCTATCGTATGATAATTATCTAAAACAGTGGTTCTTAACGGGGGCGATACCGCCCCCCGGTGGGCGGTGTTATAAGATGTTGAGGGGCGGTGAACATATTTTGAGCGGCAGGGGGACAGTGGACGTATTTTGGGCGGTAAGGGGGCGGTGGGTATATTTTGAAATGTGCTTGTAAAAAACATGTTTCGGGCAGGGGCGGCAGGAAATCTTCTGCTTTTATGTCGCCAAAGGGATAGCTTTAATATTTATTTTCTGGGGCTATCTCCCGGAACTCTAATCTTCCTCCTACTATCAAGAGGATAGCCTAAAATTTGCCAATAAGCACTTGAATTTCAAAAAGATTTTTTGAGGTGGGTGCTCCTTTCCATAGCGTAACTAACTAAAATAGCCAAAAAATGTGTTTTATTGATATTCACTTGAAAGTTTTCAACGAAGGGAGGGAATCTCGAACTACTCGCCTCTTCTCCAATCATGAGCAAACAGAGCCTAAAGCTGTGTTTTTACGAGGTCATATAGTCTAAAAATGTCTAGATGAGAGCCACCTGACTCTTTGTGCCATTAGAGCACTCCCCCCCCCCCCTAGCAACACCAAAGAAAACTAACAATCGCATTCTTCAGAGTTTAAGAGTGCGTTTTTTATTTCAATTTCAGAGAACGCTAAAAAATAGCTCCGACTCCCTAACATTATTAAACTTAGCCTTAAAATAACTTCAATTTTGAAAAATCATTAAGAGAAATGTCTTTCTCCCTAGTTAAAGTTACCAAAAATTGCCTCAAATTGTGTCAATTTTAAATGTTTCAACTGGGTTGGAATCTGAACCCAAGTCTCAACACCACGAAACCTAAAATTAAAGAAACAGCATTTTTTAGACTTCGTTTTCTAAACTAATTTCGGGGGATATCTCCAATATCTAATCCTCCATCTTTACTTTGATGTCGCCAAAGGTATTCTCATAACATTTGTTATCTTATCTAACCTTCACACAGCGATAAATTACTCAAAAAACATTTCTTTGAAATTAACTTATCTTGTAATTTGTAAATTCAACTTATTTCAGTTTTTTTTTTTTAATTGAAACTTGATTTATAATCTTTAAGGGTGCCAAGTATGGGTCATAGGTTTAAGTCTTTGTTGCTCCTGGGAAAAATAGAACGTCCAGCTTCGTTATTGTCCTTCAACAGTAAAATCCTATATCCGTACGAAATAAGTAGGAGATGTGTATTTTATAGTTGCAAGTAAATGAGAACAACATTGTGCACAATGTTTGGAATCTGACTGGTCAAGGAACTACACTGCTCAAAACAATTAAAGGATGTTGAGATTTTGGGTTGATTTTGCACCTAAAGACCATTTTGGTTGATTGATACATGATCGACTACACGTAGTAAGCTGTGGTGATGCAATTCACACCTCCATAAAAGCTGTACTCCGCGCGACGAGCGCACTGTAAAAAACACTTCTACTTCTTCCGCCGAAAAAGGAAGATAGTCTCTGTTTTGGTTCCGAGTCGCGTGCATGTATCGGCGAGCGTCATGGAACGATTGTTTTCACTTTATTGTTGTGGAAGTAAAGTTTATTTTTATAAACGTCGTTTTTATTTCTCAACATCTTCATAAGGTTCCACATTTACACAGTGATTCCAACAAAGCTATAAGAGATAAAAATTACACATGTTTGACAGAAAAAAATGCTTTTAATTCAGCTTTTAGGTACAAAAGGGAAAAAATGCATTTTCTGAAAACTAGAAAAACAAATTTAAAAAAGGGTTTCCTTTGAAGAAAACCACTTTAAGTAGAGGGCATGGTTTCCCCGGACAGCTAGCATCCGGGGAAGTAATGTTAAACACCTCTGAGGCATGAACTCAATGAGGGTATTGAGGGGATGGGGCATTCTGCCTCCCTCTAATCTGCCAACAACTCTAGAAGCTGCTGAATTGGTCAAATGTCGTCGTTGGGACATGGCACACATCGGAACAATGCTCTTACAGAACGTCGATCATTCTTTTCTGCCTTATCTTATAGTAAAGTGAAATTTCATTCGCTACGGCTAAAGAGTCGTTTACGACGTCAAACTCAAAATTTGCATACTATGAAGTTTAGAAATGAGCAAAATTTACATTTGCAACTCTCTTCTTCCCTTTAATGCAAAAAAAAAGTTAAAAAATGTTTAAACCCATTTTTATAGGAAACTTATAATATCCTTTAATTGTTTTGAGCAGTGTATTTGAACGTAGTGTATTTTTCAAAATATATTTGTTTTCAAATAAAAATGTTGAAAATGGTGCATTTTTATTTCAAACCGTTCTCATTTACCTTAAAAATGGTTCAATCATTTAATGGTCCCCTTCTAGGCACTTGATTATCACTCTGACTGAGCTTTTCAGAGACAAAAAATGCTCGGTGAAAAAATAAAAACACATTATACAAAGAAAAAAAGTTTTTATGCTCTATTGTCATTTTCTGACAATCTGTTTGGGTAAAATTATAGAGCTAAACCGGTCCAGAAAATTGCTTTACCTCCTCTCCCCCTTCCAGATTTACGCCCGTTCTCAAAGGGGGCGTTGAAAAAATTTTCAATCCTAACGGAGGCGATAGCTGTAAAAAGGTTGAGAACCCCTGATCTAAAATATAAAATATTAATGCACCAAAATGTTGGTGATATTACCAAGTATTTCGCATGTGACGGTGGAACGGCCTTGATAGTTTCATTAGATTTCAATTGATTTTTAATCAATCTCCTCATCTTCCCCAGGTCCAGTCCGTTCTATCGTCTGCCTACTCCAGGCGGATGCTGCGCAGGGGCGACCCCAGACGCCCCTCGTGTCGCAGCAGCAGCACCCGCGTCCTCTCGACAGCCTCCACCACCCTGCCACTCACCGAGAAGCGCACGGCCTTCCTGCTGGTCAAGACGAACGAGGACTCCAAGGACGGAGAGACCACTTTCCTCTGACCGAAATGGGACAGGCTGGAGACTTTGCAACAAGTCCTAGCAGCCAATCAGCTACATTCTCTCGATTAGTGCTTAAAAGCGTGCTGGACTGTTTTTCCGTCCCCGTAACTTACGGAAGACTTGGAAAGTCGTAGCATTGCTTTCACCAAGATTGAGAGACAACTATCGAAAAGCAATCAAATGCCAAATTTAGGCAGGAATTCAAGTGAAACAGGCGATCGCAAATTACAATCGCTACTGGAAATGAATTACATGAGAACGTTTCTTGATAAAAACATCGTGACGTTTGCCTATGAAAAACGAGCTAGATAAAACGTCACAGCCTACTTGGCGAATAAGAGGAGATCGCTGACTGCTTGTGAGCTCTTATTGGCTCCACCCGTAGTGACGTCAGTGCCAAGTTAAGTTGATGATAATGTAATTCACTTCTAGTAGCGATTGCAATTCGAAGCGATTGCAATGGTGTTTCACTTGAATTCCTGCATTAACACGTTGACTGCCAAGATACGAAAGATTCGTACCGTACGAGCTTGGCTAAAACAAATGTTGGCCATTCCACGGAAGACAGAAAATGACAATTTTGTCCCACACTTGGCGCGTTATATATTTCATTAAAGTTAATATAAAAGGGTAATGAACAACATTTTTTTGCTTGAGAAATCACTCACGTGAGCGTGATTTCTTAATAAACAAATTTCGTCATTACCTATTATCTTTTAGTGAAATATATGAACCGTCACGTATGCGACTAAATTTCTATTTTTTCGTGAAATAACAGTATACGTATTTTTTTTCCTACGGTTTAAATTATTATTTCACAACAAATGAAATAGGTAGCTTTCAGTATCTACAGATTGTTTTGTAATTGTTACATTAATGGAGCAAAAAAAAAAAAAAAATCTGGTATGGGTCCCACACTACTTCCTTTTACGTGTAAATTTCTTTGTAGATGCCTTAGTGTTAAAATAGTGCTAGGAGTGAGCAAGATAGCGATTCGAACATTTACACCCATAGTTTGCCACGAAACAATGCAAAACAAATCTTTTACAATGATTCATTTTCTAAATATCGTCGATTTTAACATCATTCAGTGGATTTTTCGCAAAATATCGCCAATAGCGCCAGATTGAACCCAAATTCAAAAAATATTTTTTTTCGCCAAATTTGTCGCCAACTTGGCGACATGTCGCCAAGCTGGCGTCGAACACTTGGCGACCAAAAGCTTGGCGGTATATCGCCAAGTGGTCGTGCCAATTCATCTGCATTGAAATTAACACTGATTTACCCCAAAAAAGGGGTAAAACACCCCCTTGGGGGCATTCAAATGCAACCACAAGGGGAGGTGCATAACGAGACCATCCTCAGAGCCTACATACCTAGCTAGAAGCTTCTACGGCATATAGTTTTTGAGTTATGCGACCCACCCACATACATACATACGTACATACAGACGTCACGAGAAAACTCGTCGTAATTAACTCGGGGGTGGTTGAAAAGGATTTTTCGGCTGCTTTTTGTTGGTAGGTACATATGCACGTGCTGACAGGTCGAAAAAATTCGGGGGTGATCAAAATCAAAATTTAGACTCAAATTTGAGTGATTTTTTTTTTCGCGATCACAATACTTCCTTTACTACGTAAAAGGAAGTAAAAAACAATTCATGCAGCACACTACACGAGGTTATTAGAAATTAATATGTCCTGCACTTGACGCATACAAATAAATTAGTTTTGAAATAACAAAATTATTAAACAAAAATATAACTGTGTCAGGAAAATCCTAGCGTTATCGAAGGGAATATCACCAAAGAGGAATATCATCAAATGTGAAGATTGATAAGGGTGTTTACTCCTGTTCAGTTAAAGTATAAAGAGCTATAACAAAAATACTGGTGAAAATTTGAAGTCTGATTGTCCCACACGTGACGGTGGAATGGCTTATGTACTTGTAAGCTAGTTTAGACCAGGCGCGGATCCAGAGGGGTTAGGTGACATGAAGATCCTGACGCCCCCCCCCTCCCCCTAAACAACCAAATATGGCCTAAATCTGCATTTTTAGGACTCCTATTTAAAGAAAAAAAGTCAAATACTCCCGTTTCGCACAAAAATTACACTTTGACCCCTCCTTTTCTGAAAATGCGCCCCCTTGAGCCAGAAGCAGGATCCGTCCTTGATTTGGACTTACTGGTACCTTTCCAGAAGCACAATAGCTCTATACTTATGGCAGTTTATTAAATATATGCTCGAACATGTTCGAAAACAGCGAATCCAGGAACTACAAGCTAACTCGAAGCGACGAGTATCTAGTTGCTTGGCAGTCAACGCGCTAAAATAGGCAAGAGCGATTTCAACCAGAAATATACAAGCGTGGCTCTAATAAGTTGAACTATGACCTTTGACATGGGTACCTCTTATTCGGGGGAATAGGGAAGAGTATATTGAACTCCTCTGGTAAGTCGACCTCCGACATAGATAATGCTTCCTCTTTTTCTTCAGATAACAGGAAAGGGTGATTGGCACTGAATTGAGTTCGAGTGCTTTTGTAGTCGCTTTGTAAAAGTATTACAACTCAAATCCGGAGCAATTACACTTTCCTACTACCTAAAACATTGTCGAGGTCATAGCTCAACTTTCCAGAGGAGCACTACAGTGCTACGTTGGTAAGTTAACCTCCAACATTGACATTTTTTCATCTTTTCGGGTAATAAGGAAGTGTAATTGCCCCGGATTTGAGTTGGAATACTTTTGCAAAGCGACTACGAAAGCAGACGAACTGAATTCAGTGCCAATCCCCCTTTCCTGTTATCCGAAGAAAAAGAGGAAACATAATCCGTGTCAGAGGTCGACTTACGAGAAGAGCTCAATATACTCTTCCCTATTCCACCAATAAGAGAAAAAGCACATGTCAAAGGTCATAGTTCCACTTATTAGAGCCACGCTTGTACATTTCTGGTTGAAGTATCTCTTGCCTATTTTGAATTTGGCTTGTTTCGATTACTTTTTGATGGTCGTCTCTTAAGTTCAACTTAGTTCAATGTAATAAGATCAGTAACAACAAACGATAACTAATTAATTATCTCGCCAAGAGGAATGATAAGGACTGAAGTGAAAAAGGTCTTCGCGGAGTTCTTCTAATGGTTCAAAAAGAATATTCCCTCCGTTGGGAGTTAGGCCGGACACGAAAAATTGTAGGGATAATCATAAAACTGGGAAAGAACTTGACAATTAGCAGCTGCCAAATTTGAATGTTAATCGCCATAGCAAGAATTCACCCTATTTGTCCGAAGTCTTTCCTCTGTTCATCTTGTTAAACACGAACAATTTGACCTTAAATTTTCATCACCCTGAACTGCGCATCATGGCGACTCTTTTGCTTGTGATTCAGTCATTCAAAAACAAGGAGCAGAACTTACGTGTGTTTCAATGTATGTTTCATTTCGCTCTCATTGCATCAACTAAGTATGAAAGCAGATAAATCGTTAGAGGAACTTCTATTTGGTTCTGTAATGCATTCGTAGGAACCCACCTGCTGCAATTTAGATGACATTATACCTGCTGTGTGCCAGTTTTCAACCCATACGCCAATGATATTAGCAGTCATCCAGTTACTTCATCGATAATACGAGTTTTGGGTTGAATTTGTAAATAAATGTGCAGAAGCTGGATGTTATTTTTGTTTTTATTTATTTATTATTTTAATGTGAATGATTTCTTAAATGTGAATCAAACCGAAAAGTTTTGTGTTCACATTTTACTTCGCTTTCCAATAAATGCAGTCATTCAACTTTGAGCCGTGTTTTGATTGATCCACTCCTACTTTGTGTCATTTCATCTACTTATATTAAAAACTAAGTATCTTTCTAACTATCTTTCTTTCTAACTATCTTTCTTTCTTTCTATCTTTCTTTCTATCTATGTCACGCTTCTTTCTCCTGAACGCCACTGAACTGAAAGTCGAACCAGGTACCGATAGATAGGTAATTTTTCAGGCTTCATTAGTTTCAATTTATATAATTATACGATTTTAATTAGCGAAGATATCAATTAATAAGTAGTCAAGTTTAAAGCGATTAAGCCTAATAAATGATTAAATATGAAATCCATTCTTGCAAACCGTCGTTGCTATGAAACAGTGATAACAATGATAATGAGAATTTTGAATGAAGGCTTAACTAAATCAAACACGAAACTCATAAGCGGGCCACTTACGTAGAATTTTTATCGCTAGCTACTTGTAATATTTTGAAACATTCATTTGTTGAAAAGCCATCTTCTTATAATAAAAACTGAGTATCTATGTCTGCTTTTTTCCTTTGAGTGAGCTGAACTTACTGAAACTTTCTTCACCATCTTGAAAGCGCGAAGCATCTCAATAATTCGAACGATTTTTTTATATAGGAAAAAAGTAAAGGCGTGAAGCGTCTGTTAGCGAGCCGCCTTGGCGGGGAGTACTTTTTTGAAATTTTTCTCACCACTTTCAAGGCACGAAGTGCCCGTGCAACGCCGGGCCACGTGCGTGGTATGTCTTGAAATCGAATGAACATTAAATTATATCAAATAATATAACTTCAGAATGAGGTAAAAGTTAGAGACGGGGGACGTTATGCATCAACATGCCGCCGGAAGCTAATCTAGCTGCCCTGGCAGCTAGTTATTGTTATAAAACTGGAAAAAGAAAGAAAACTAAATTGTTTCACAGTCGCCCAAATTTAGGAAATCATTTTTAATAAAAAAATACAAAATGTTTTCGAAATCTAGACCACTATTTCTTTAATCTTGGTTTACTATGAAATAAAATACAAATACAAGTGTCCGGCAACTGGTCTTAGTCAATTTATAGTTCCCAATGAATATCAATAGCCCTCTTAAAGCTATATGCTATCCCTTGCTTATTACAGTTTCTTCCGGTAAATTTCCATGGCCCCACAACCCCTATTAAAAACAGTAATTTTTCCTCATTTCTAGGCTAGCCTGAGATTTAAATAGCCAAAAACAATGTCCCCTAGTCCTGCTTTCCATGCAAAACTTTAACCCAGTAACGTCTATCATTTTGATAACTTTAAAAAACTAAATAATGTACCATCCAACTCTCCTTTGCTCAAGACTATGCATATTAACCCTCGTGAGTCCCTCCCATTTCAGTTACACTCAAGACCCTTGGGGTCATAAAAGACCCCAATGCTTCCTTTAATTAATTTATTATGCTTATTGAATGTTACATGCATTATTTAAGTTTACTCACTTTTTAATGCTAAAAAAATAAAAATAAAAAGACACAATCAAAGTAAAATTTAGTTTATGCATTCAAAATTAAAATTTTAGAGCAAAACTTGCAATAACTGTAGATTTATTTACAACTGTTACAGACCTGAAAAACAAGATTTTTTGTAAGTGAATTTCAAACACTTATGACATTTTTCGATGCATTTTCTGTCCAGTTCTCTTGGACAAAAGTTGCAACGTCCTCTTTTTTGGCATTCTGGGGAAGTGACCCCAAGGGTCTTGTGTGCAAGAAATGCAATTCGGGAAAAATAAAACACAATAATAGCATTATCTTGAATAGAAAATTAGAAGAATAAAAGCCACAAAATGCCATTAAAAACAAATGGTTGATTAACAAGATATATTAAACAGAAATTGTATTGGGGTCACATTTGACCCCAAGGAACCCACGAGGATTAAGCACTCTAAGCCTGGAATCAATGATTCCAGGCTTAGAGTGCTTTAGAGCAGGGCTTCCCAAACTGTGGTCCGCGGACCCCTTGGGGGTCCGCCGGCCTTTAGTAGGTGGTCCACAGTACAAATCCGATTTTTTTTTTTTAAAGCGTTAAAAGTAATATTTTAAATCTGGCTCTGTGTTTCAATACCAGGGTAAAGATTTTCAAACTTTCTATGATCGCGCCCTCTTTTCTCAAGCAGAAATTCTCATAACCCCCCCCCCCTCCTCAATTTTTGCAGTGTTCCAATTTCGTACAGTTTGTTCTGAAGTTACAATATCATTATAGGGTTGAAAAAGAATCAATACCACTTGTCAAATAAAATAGCTTTTATACGTCAAAACGATTTTTTTTGTTATCTAATATTATTGATAATTTTACAACAAAATCACGTACAAAACATCAGAAAAGCAGGTATTTTTACAACAACATTGGGGAAATATTAATGCTGTAAGCTGTATCAATACCACGATTAGGCTTGCTTTTGAGCTCAATTTTTTTAAAACCGTGATGTCTTCAAAAGCTGTATGGATGTTTTTACTCCGTAAGCGTAAAAATGACATTTTGACTTTCATTTTTCGACTCTGGTTCATTTCTTCTTCTTCTTCTTTTTTTTTTTTTTTTTTTGTGCAAAAAAATGATATTTTGTTAACACCGCTGCCCACCCTTCCTCTAACCAGGAAAGTACTCGACTTAAGTAATAATGAAAAAAGTTAAAAATGGTACCATTCGAAAGAGCATACTGAAGCATGTTTTTGATCCAAAGATCAAGTGCCCTCGTCCCCTTGTTTTCGACATAAGGGGTCTTAAAGTCGGCCGAAAAGTAGCCAAATTTGAAGACTTGGCAAGAAATTGAAGCTACCTCCCGATTCTCCCTTCCGCTGCTTGCTTGGTATCGCATCGTTTCCATGTTTGGTCATTTGCGAAGAAAGTAAAAGATGTTTTACGTTAAGTTAAAGTTTTATCTTTTTACGCATGATAACAATACATTTTAAAATTTTAATTATTTTAAGTTTTTTTACTGAACTAAGTTATATGTGTTAATTATTATACGTTAAAATATACTGCACGTGTTTCTTAATGAGTAATTCAGGATAATTAAATAAGTATAAAGAGCAGTTAATATGAGCTCATGTACAAAAAATGAAATATATAGTCTTTGAGGTAAAAATTAAATTGTCATGGATTATGATATCAGTTCTCATTTCAAAAAAAAAATCTCGATACAAGAAGTTTCACTATCTGCTCACTCTTAGCAAAAACATTTATTTTTTTAAATTGAAATCGAGAAAAAATAAATAGAAATTTTAATATGAAAACGAATAGTAAATGTCAATAGCTGCAAAATTATGTCCATGTCGGAAATTACATCAAGGGTAGAGGGAAATAGTTATTTCCATTCTTAAAATATACTAATAGAGCCGACATTCATTGTAAAAACCCATGCCGTTCGAACAAAATAGGTCATTGTAGCGAAAAGTCTCTGTACTACATATTGCATGTTAATTTCGTAGTGTTTAAAAACACTAGAATAACTTTTACTAGTTCTGCTTTATGTTCAACGGAAAAGACTAACAAAATTGTAAATCAATGCAAGTTTAACTTACTTTTCTGTAAAAGTAGAAAATAGGTGAAAAAAAAAATCATGAAAGAAGACCTGATGCATTGAAAAAAAAAAAAAAAAAAAACACGCTCAAAACAATTGAGTCGAAAAACCACAACTTAATAAAAACTAGCTGTCGTGACCGTCACGAAACTTTCAATGAGCGAAATTGGAAATCATTGCAAAAGCCTTGTTTAGATTGATTGCAAACATTTTATTTGTTAGTAAAAAGAAATTGGCAACAGTTAAAAATTTCAAATCATTGAAAGTTTTCAGATGTTTTGATAATTAAATAGCGTGAAAGCGATTTTTTAATGAATTAATTTTTCGCATTGTTGACTAAGCGCAAAAATCACCCCACCCTCCCCCTGGGACGATTGGCGCCAAAATTTATTCGATGCTTGTTTCCATATTGGGTTAGTGTTATTCCAAATTTCATTCAAATCGCAGCAATATTTCCCGAGATACAGTAGGTGCAATGACAAAATAAGCACTTTTGATTGCTCCACCCCCTTTGAGATATTGACACACAAATTGAATCAGCACTTGTACTTAATAGGGTCTACCTATGGACCAATTTTCGTTTGATTCCGCCGGTTACTTCCTGAGATATAGCAATCACCCCCGCGCAGAACACGTGCGATTGCTCCACCCCCCTTCAAGATATTGACACGCAAATTGAATCAGCACCTGTACTCAGTAGGGTCTACCCAATGGACCAATTTTCGTTTGATTCCTCTATTTACTTCTTGAGATATAGCAATCACCCCCGCGCAGAACACGTGCGATTGCTCCACCCCCCTTCAAGATATTGACACGCAAATTGAATCAGCACCTGTACTCAGTAGGGTCTACCTATGGACCAATTTTCGTTTGATTCCGCCGGTTACTTCCTGAGATATAGCAATCACCCACGCGCAGAACACGTGCGATTGCTCCACCCCCCTTGGAGGAATTCGCTAAACAAAGTCAGGTGCACCAGTTCACATGGTGGTACATATGTGCAAAAATTTTTGTTCGATTTCATGCAGTAGTTTTTGCTCTAGCGCGGCCACAAAAACTGGTCACACACATACAGACTCACACACAGACAGACACACAGACACACAGACACACAGACAGACATTTTCCAAAAATGGTCGAAATGGACTCAGCGCACCTCAAAACGTGCAAATCCGTCAAAATTCGACATTCGAAAATTTTCACGAAACCAATACTTTCTTCTATATATTAGATATAGAAGAAAGTAATAATAAAATACACAGAGAAATTTAAAGTAGGAAAGTTGGGTTTTGAGCTGCGGAAACTGTGTTTCTGTCAGTCTGTCTATTGGTCATAGGGATTGCAATACCAGAGCAAAAACACAATACCGGTATTCGGTATTTTTAAAACGCCAATACCGGAATACCGGTATTAATACCGGTATTTGATGTCATTTCTAGACGAGTTAGAACTTGTCTCGGACTCTTTTCGTTTCAGCAAGTTAATATTATGTTGCGTTTTCAGATGCGTATGTAGTCCACTTATGCTGCCTCCAAAAACTTAAACAGTTTGATGTTTCCAGTCAAATTGCGGCGTCATTTTGAAGGTAGACATCCAGAGCTAAAGGATAAAGAGACTGATTTTTTTAAGAGGAAGTGTACTGAGCTCGTTACTTCTCCGAAGTCATTACAGTACGCAAAAACCCCCTAATGAAAAAA
>JAXGGA010004715.1:0-85271 GCA_038373865.1 Uloborus plumipes | reverse complement strand
AATGAAAGGACAGCGAAGAAGAGAAAGAATCCAGAAGAGATCCACGAAGAGGGCCGGCCGGACCCCAGCGGTGGGAGACGAGGGGGACGCCCCGCTCCCCAAAGAAGAGAAAGAGAGAGTGAGTAATGAAAGGACAGCGAAGACGAGAAAGAATCCAGAAGAGATCCACGAAGAGGGCCGGCCGGACCCCAGCGGTGGGAGACGAGGGGGACGCCCCGCTCCCCAAAGAAGAGAAAGAGAGAGTGAGTAATGAAAGGACAGCGAAGACGAGAAAGAATCCAGAAGAGATCCACGAAGAGGGCCGGCCAGACCCCAGCGTTGATACCAAGTTGTATTTGTTTACCTGCTCCCATTACTTTCCTTTATCCAAATTGTAGTTTTAAAAAAAAATGTAACACAGCCCCCTTCATCCTCCAAACCCATCAATTATTTGAAGGTATGTGCTGGAGATAGTGACGATTAACACAGAGCTAATGCTAACAGTTACTCTGAAAGAATGTCCCTCTTTCGAATACCTACACCTACTCTTTTCTCACGTAAACTAATTAGCCTATTGAAAAGTCACAAGCAATATTGACATAGGCTGCTCATACAGGGCAAGCAAGGCCGGAGACTGCCGGCTCACTTTCAAAAGGAAAGGGGTTTTGCCCGTCACATAATTTTTCTTTTTAGAATAAAAAACTTTTTCAGAATAAAAAACTAATGATCGATTGAAATTCTTTCTTATTCAGTGGGCTGATTTATTTTACAAAGACAAAAACTGCTTAATTCCAAAAAATGAGCGTTTTTCAGGTTATTCCATGAGAATGGAACTTAGAATCGGAGGGCAGATCTCTACGGCAAGGGCGGATCCAGAAATGTTTCCAAGGGAGGGGCGATCGTTTGTTCCCCACTTGCTCCCTTTTATTTTACCGTAAATCAGGGTTACTTGGACCCTAGGGTGTTACTTGAGCCCACTACAATAAAATGCTAAAATCTAGGTCTGGTACCTACTAGTTGAAGACTTTCACGTAGTTCCTCGTTTCTCCACTAGGTAGAAGCCCTCTGCAGTCTCTAACGCTAGTACCAAACCCAGATTTTATCATTTTACTGTGGGCTCAAGTAACCTCCTTGTGGGTCCAAGTAACCCTGATTTACGGTACCTTTACATATCCTGGTTAGCATATGTTTATTACAAATATTTCGGTCTTCAATTTCAAAAAAATTCCAGATCAGATCCCCGAATCCCAACCACTTCTCATAGTATCATCGAAGATCATCTGAAATTGCCCTTTTGAACTTTAAAGTCGAAAACTGCTGGAGAAGAGTCCGTCAAGGGAGGGGCGATCGCCCCTGCTTTACGGTGGCCATCTATCTTAACTTTTGAGCAGTGGTTGGAAAAACTACATTTCTTTGGTAGCGAACTACAACTACTTTGTTGTAAATGTAGTTAACTACAACTACTTTTTTTTTTAAATGTGGCGACTACAAACTACTTTTGAATTGTAGTCGCTACTTCGCTACTTTTTAAAAAATAAATAAATAAAAAGCATAGACCGTTTGACGATTGACCAAAAAAATTCGAAAAGTGGTTTACATTAATAAATTAACTCATTTGAATATGGAATAGAGCTAGGAGAATTGTCTTTGAATTTATTGGTCACTGTTCCTTTTTTTTTCCTTGCTAAAATTTGTCCTTTAGATTTTTTTTTTTTACAAATATTCGCCACAAGAAAGAATTCAAAAGTTGAAGATTAAAAGAATTCAACTTTCATTTTTTTTAAATTTCTTGTCAGGGAATATTTAGGAACATGAAAATTGTTTGAAGGAATATAAAAATTATGATGCCAAATAAACCAAAGACATCAAACCGATAAAATGTATTTCATCAAAATAGTGTATCTAAGACCAGCTCATATTTTTATCGTTCTTATTTCTCATAGCGTCCGCTGCTGTACTTGTGCAAGATTTGCACTAGTCACAGTCAATTAAACCTTGTTTTCTTTCTTTGTTCTCTTAAATTTTTTTTTTCATTTATTTATTTTTTTTAATTTAAAAATAGATTCCAGAAATCGGTACAAACTACTACTTTTTTGTATCGCGCTGCTCTACTTTTTTTAAAAAGTAGTGCGCTACACTACAAACTACTAAAAAAAGTAGCTACTACAGTAGTTTCGCTACTTGTAGCGCGCTACTTCCGACCACTGCTTTTGAGGGCATATATCGCAATTTTTCAATAGGTCATTTTATCATTAGTGTTAAAATCCAATAATATAACAAAATTTGAAAAAGAAAACAAGCGTTAGAGGTGCTGCCTCCTGCCTCCCCCACACGTACTTTTCTTTTGACCTCCCCCCCCCCTTTTTTGGTGCACCAGCCGCCTATGAGAATTGAAACGATTGTCAGGTGACAAAAGTAGCACACTCAAATAAATATCTGAAGAAATACTTTCTACACTGCTTCTTAAAGATTTGCCTATAAGCAAAAATTTGCACTAAGTTTTATAATTGGTGCTTCTACTACAGTTTATCATAAGTGAATTATGCAAAATGAGACAAGGCTCTTTCTTTCTTGCATTGTCATTTGTCGTCTACAATACTCTTTGCAAATGCTACCCAGGAAACTTTTGACACACGTCAATTGAATCCTTTATTTCAAAAACCAGTGAACAGACAAAATGCCTAATTTTGAGAAAACAATTATAGCATGGCATTAAATTATTCAATCGCGACTACAACACATTTTACTGGAAGAAAAATATCTAAATATGTGTACATTTTATTTAAAAACATTTTAACCTATAGAAAAATTTAAAAATGTGAGTAAAAATGCGTTTTCAAACTTTTAGACTGGCTTTTGAAATAAACAGTTCAATTGCTCCGAGGCCATTTGAGGTTTTTCAATTTGCTGATCAATTTACACAAGAAAAAAGTAGTGTTGCCATTCAAAAATTTCAAAATTCTCACCAGAACTGTGAGCACTGTGTTATTTAAAATCATCCATCTCCAGCTCATAACTTCAAACGAACATGTCTGAAATTTTGGTTTGGTTGAGTGGACAGGTCAGATATGCGGGAAGTTCTTTTTGGACATCCTGTTTGTATATAAGTAAGTTTTTATACCTATTTAATATTCATTTTATATTCATTAAATAACTAATAAGAATAAGAACGAAATCTTATACCTTTATAGTTAGTTATGTTTTTTTCGATAATAAATTAGAGTCGGCCCGGCTTAAACGAATACCGTCTGTTCCAAGAAATATTATTCGATTAAGCGGGGATCTTTAACATTGCGTCTATGGCATCAGGTCTGAGAAGATTTATTCGTATAAGCGGGGTATTCGTTTATCCGTTACCCGATTAAGCGGGGACGACAGCATATCCTATATCAGTAACAGCGAAAAAACAATAACTTTTTAACTCTCACAAGTGAAAATAATTTAATGAAACCAAACAGTTTATAAACATACATATATATCTCTGTACAAATGATGATAAATTACACCTCATAGTCTTTTCTTGACAACTCTAGTTCTCGCAGGGGCCCTCTTACCCCCGGTAAAAAGAGAAGTCATCATTTCGGATAATTCTGGGACATCATATTTGGGCATCTGCATCTGCTGCATTTCCTAAGAAATTTCAACACACAAGAAAAAAAATAATAAGAAGTTATAAATAAAACTGGAATAAAATCTTTAAAAGCTTTTTAATAATTAAATACACATAGCGGAATAATCAAAAGTTTTAAATGTAATTCTAAGTATTTAACTGAAAATTAAAAAAAAAAGAAAGAAAACTCACAATGAATTCATAAAATATAGAAAAATGTTTATTATTGTAAAGTGTTTTTTTTATTTCAAATTGTTTTATTTTCCTTCCAACTGTGTTTACCAAAAAAAAAAAGGAAAACTGGTGGTAAAAGTCTGAGAAATATGATGATCTGCAAACATTTGTTATCACTTATCAGCAGACTGAATTCTGCTACGTTACTCAGGATTTGCATAGTCCAATTTTCACATAATCAACAAAAATTTGCATAATGAGACTATTTTGGGCCACATTTATCATTCCACCAAAATGCTGCCATTTTGTCCCTCACGTGACGTTCATATATTTCATTGAAAAGCAGTAATTTTAAGAGGTAATAGACAAAGTTTTCGCTTAAGAAATCTCATACCAGTTTGCAATTTCTTAACCATCAAATTGTCGTTCATTAGACTTTAAAATCGCCACTTTTCAATGAAATACATGAGCGTCACATGCAGAACAAGATGGCGGCTTTTTTTTTTTGTGGCATAGCCCTTTCTACAGTAAAATTTAAACACTTGAGAAAAACTCTAATAATGCAGTCAAACTTTAAACCAGTGGTTGGAAAAACTACATTTTTTTGTAGCGAGCTACAACTACTTTTTTAAAAATGTAGCGACTACAAACTACTTTTGAATTGTAGCTTCGCTACTTTTTAAAAAATAAGTAAATAAAAAACATACACCGTTTGAAGATTGACCGAAAAAAGAAAAAATTTGAAAAGTGTTATACATTGATAAATTAACTCATTTGAAAATAGAATAGAAGTAGGAATTATCTTAGAATTTATTTGTTACTTTTCCTTTTTGTTCCTTCGTTTTTTTTTTGCTGAAATTTGTCATTTTTAGATTTTTTTTTACAATTTTTACGAATATTCGCCACAAGAAAGGATTCAAAAGTTAAAAGATTGAAAAAATTCAACCTTCAATTTTTTTTTTAAATTTCTTGCCAGGGAATATTTAGGAACATGAAAATTATTTGAAGGAAAACAAAAATTACAATGCCAAATAAATCAATGGCATCAAACAGATAGAATGTATTTCGTCCAAAATGATGTATCTAAAATCAGCTCATATTTTTATGGTTCTTATTTTTCATTGCGTCCGCTGTACTCGTGCAATCTGTACCTCGTTTTTCCTTCGTTCTCTCGATTTTTTTTGTTTATTTATTTATTAATTTTTTTAAAATGAAAAGTAGTTTCCAGAAATTGCTACAAACTACTATTTTTTTGTAGCGCGCTACTCACTACTCTACTTTTTTTTTAAAAGTAGTGGGCTACACTAGAAACTACTAAAAAATGTAGCTACTACAGAAGTTTTTTTACTTGTAGCGCGCTACTTCCGACCACTGCTTTAAACCATACTATAGAAAATTTTATGAAACACAACATGAGGTATAAAAGTGTAAGTGAAACTTACCCTTTGAGTTTCTGGATCAGCCGCATTCATCATCTTGGGTAAAACCATTATTAATAATAAGGGAAGAACCATCATCAGCACCTAGGGAAAAAAAATATAAACAAAGTGAAAATGTTAAAACAATAAACATATCATGCCTAAAACTTGCCATTTCATTTTAAAACTATCTCTGTATTATTGTCATTTGCACCTCTGGTAATAGAAAAAGTTAAAAGTTTTTGAATAAAAAAGGAGCTTAATGACTCATTCTTAAGACTTATGATCCATCACTAACTTTGGGCTGTGGAAGAAATTTTTATGAGAAAAGAAAACAAGAAGTTCTGTCAAGAACTAAACTAGCCTACTTTCCCGTACATCGACATCGGCATTCTAGCATCTAATCAATATTCTCTTGAATATCTGAAACTGAAAATTTTGTCAAACATACCCTTTAGGGCTGGGCAATGCATCGATGTATGGCAAAACACCGGTGTAAGCCCTACATCGTTACACCGGTTTAGAATTATTTTCTAAACCGATGCATCGGCACCGCACCGATGTAAGGCACACCGGTTCAATACACCAATCTTGATCTATTGTTCACACCATTGTAGTGTTGGCAGCTAGCCAATGTAGCATGACAGCCAACGACGACGATCCAAGTTACTTTTGTGATACATCGGTGATGCATCGGTTCTTCTTACATCGGTGATAAATTGGAAACGAGCCAAACCAAACTAAATCTTGACTTCGAATTCAAGCTTCCGTTTTCGAATACCTCGTCATAATATGAAGGAAGTTGACGCCATGAGTAAACCTAAAAGTGCTGAGGTGCAAGTTTCTTTCTTAATTTAGTGCAGTGTTGGAGGTTTGGCATTATAATTGAGTCATTCTGAGGTAAGTGATTGAATACTTTTCTTTTATTCGATTTATTATGAATGTGTGAAATGGACATGTTGAAAACATGATTTGAAGAAAGATCAGGTTTATATTTTTGTCGTTAAATAGAATTATCACAGTTAGTTTAAAAAGCCAAATAGAAACAAGATAGCTATTTATGTATGGTGTTAATCCCGTTGTCGATGTTGTTTTCGTATGCAAACTAGGCTGGCAATTTGGGGTGCACAGCTTCACTTTAAGCCAGTGGATCCCAACCTGGGGGCATTCGACCTTTAAGGGGTGATTTTGATCCTGGGGGGGGGGGGGGGGGCAATAAATTTTTGGGGACGATGAGAGTCAGAAAGATAAAATTAAAGTTCAGCAATATTTTATCATTCAGTATTTCATCATTCATTCCCAAATGCATGAATCTTCAAATTTTCATTTTCATTGCTTTTAAATTATTCTGTTCCAACTTAAAAATTAAAACAATTTATAAAAAATGTACTTCTGTTTTAGAAAATACGTCAGTGAATCTTTATTATCCCATTCAATAGTTCTTCATTTCGATCCTCTTTTTTTTAAGTAAAAAGGTGTACCTACTATTTTTTCCCTTATCTTTTTATTTTAATTTAATTAAATTTATTTATTTATTTTCAGTTTAGGAATGATTGGATGAAATTGCAACGTATGGTTTCCTTCAAGGGGAAAGGGAGGGGGGGGGGTTCGATTATGTTGTTTTTGTGCAAGAATCTGTGCTTTTTTTGCCACTGTAAATATTTTTCATGTTAGTTAATAAAAATGTCATTTTTTTTTTTTTTTAATTTCACTTCTCAATACATGACTTAAAAAAAAAACTTATAAAATTTTTTTTTTTTTTAATACATCGCGATGCATCGAAACATCGCGATGTAAGGTTGGCGGTGCATCACGATGTAGAAATTCCTACATCGCCCAGCCCTAATACCCTTATAGCACTTAAAGCTGATTTCTAAAAGCAAAATATACCCCTCTCATCAGATGAAATGGACACGTAAAAAGTAAATAAACGAGTAAATAAAGTTTTGTCGCACCTTTTAAAGAATGTAACTGTTATAGTTCTTCCGTAGAAAAATTTCACAATCGTTTTCAAAAGAAAAAAAAATAAATAAAATAAAAGTACAAAGAACATCAAAACACATTTTATCAAACAAAGAAAAAAAAACCTTGTTTGTTAATAAAATGTCTCGAATTTTATTTTTAATCCGTTGCCAGTTGTTAAATATAAATAAAGAATAAAATGCTCTCGTGAATGAACAATTTTTGTAATAAAAAAAAAATATCGTCTGCCAAAAAAAAATAAATAAATAAACAAAAAATCGTCTGCCCCAGTCAGTCATTATTTTTTTGAGCCTGCATTTCCGCCATGTTTGCGGAGTCGGAGTCGGAATCAGAGTCCTCACAGAATATTTTTCAGAAAAGTACTTAACATACATTTTTTATCAAAACCGTTTTCTTACAAAGTTAGTTTGAAGGAAATCCGCCTTTAAGTTCAGAATCAACATTCAATTTAAACTTCCCAGTAGGCGCTCATGTTAAAAATTTTTCTGAATGGTTCATCATTGAACGAAAAATGGTTCAAATTGAAAAGTGAAATATGGGAATGAGTCTCTCCGAGATCTTTCGAACAAAAAAAGTTTATTCAATTCGGACGGTTCACTTGAAAGTTATTAGGTGGGGAAAGGTTGCTTGAACGGTTCAATGTTGAACGAAAAATTGTTCAAATCGAAAATGTAGATGCGGGAATGAAGTATCCTTGAAAAGATCTTTCGAACAAAAAAAAGTTTGTTCAAATCGGACTGTTCATTTAAAAGTTAGTATCGCAGGACCGGTTGTTTGAACGGCTCAAAGTTGAACCAAAAATTGTTCAAATCAAAAAATCAAATATGGGAATGAGCTGTACTCGCCGAGATCTTTCCAACAAAAAAAAGTTTGTCCAAATCGGAATGTTCATTCAAAAGTTATTAGGGGGGGGGGGACAGACAGACCGACACACAAATTCCCCATCTCAATACCCTACTTTCAAATTTTTAATTTTTCGATATTCATTTTACCTCTTTATTTTTTTAACTTGGCGATATTTTTTGGACTTGGCGATATTTTTTAGATGCATTAAGCTACTTTTAATACTTTTTTCGTCTTTCTTTTGTTTTTAACGGGAAAGTAGGTTAAAAAGAGTTAGGCAGAATTTAACAGACATTTTATGAATTATATTAACATAGTAAAATAAAAATATTAAGTATCTGTACGCTCAACTCAAAATTATTTTTAAGTTTGAAAACAAATATAGAATTGTATCCCAGAATGTAAGAGGCGAATGTTTTTCATTAATTTATTAGCAAACTTTGAAGATAAAAAAGCTGAATCAATGATTATCAGATAAAGCACATATCTGCACAGCAATGAATGTATCTGTACAGCAGCAGTGCATGTGTATTATCATACACTTACACTGTATGCATGCATATTCATGCACCTATGTGCATCTGTATTATCTGGCCTGATCTATATACATAAATGACTACTTTTGTATGTATGTATGTATGTCCGGGATAATCTTCAAAACTACTAGACCGATTTTAACCATTTTTTCACCATAGATAGCTAGCTACATTCACAAGAATCAGGATAGGCTATAATTTATTTCTAAAAAACTTAGTTTAAAAACCTTATTATGGAAAACAGTAAATTTCATGTAATTTCCCCATTAAATGATTTAATTTTTAACCCATTGTTGCAAAAATTTGTTGCCTTGCAACACCAATATTAATGGTAATCATAATGAAAATTTTGAAAAGGCTTCTCTGGAGTAAGTATGAAATGTATTGCTTTTTTAGGATTTTGATATTCATCTATGCCAATAATCGATACCGGTTTAAATAAAAAATAATCAATTTTGGCAACAGTTAGAAAATAGAAAGTGATTTTTCGAAAAAAAAAAAAAAAACTGATAAAATCTACTTATATTAAAAACTGAGTATCTATCTTTCTTTCTAACTATCTCTCTATCTATGTCACGCTTCTTTCTCCTGAACGCCAATGAACTGAAAGTCGAACCAGGAACCGCTGGATAGGTAATTTTTCAGGCTTCATTAGTTTCAATTTATATAATTATACGATTTTAATTAGCGAAGATATCAATTAATAATTAGTCAAATTTAAAGTGATTAAGCCTAATAAATGATTAAATAAGAAATCCATTGTTGCAAAACGTTTTTGCTATGAAACAGTAATAACGATGATGAGAATTTTGAATGAAGGATTAACTAAATCAAACACGAAACTCATAAGCGGGCCACTAACGTAGAATTTTTATCTCTAGCTACTTGTAATATTTTGAAACATTCATTCGTTGAAAAGCCATCTACTTACATTAAAAACTGAGTATCTATGTCTGCTTTTTTCCTTTGAGCGAGCTGAACTTGGGGCCCTGCTCCACATTGACGTAAAGCAGAAACGTAAAACGGATTAAATAGTATTCCTATGGAAAGTACCCGGATTTTCGGTTTCTGTCTTCAGTTTCGGTCGCGTTTTCTGCTGATGTGGAGCAGGGCCCTTACTGAAACTCTCCTCACCATCTTGAAGGCGCGAAGCATCTCAATAATTCGAATGATTTTTTTTATATAGGAAAAAAGTAAAGGCGTGAAGCGCCTGTAAGCAAGACGCCTTGGCGGGGAGTAGTTTCTTTAAATTTTCCCCACTACTTTCAAGGCACGAAGTGCCCGTGCAACGCCGGGCCACGTGCATGGTATGTCTTAAAATCGAATGAACATTAAATTATATCAAATAAGATAACTTCAGAATGAGGTAAAAGTTAGAGAAGGGGGACGTTATGCATCAACATGCCGCAGGAAGCTAATCTAGCTGCCCTGGCAGCTAGTAAATACCTTAACGCATTTAAGGTTGTTTTTACATTCTCCTTCACAGCCAGTTAATCAACCGCATGGTCGCGAAAAATAGCTTTGAGAAATATAACACTGGGCTTAGTTGAAAGTCATATATATATATATATGTATTTTTTTTTTTGATTTGGCATGTTGCATTTAAACCCCTGCGACACCCCGCACATCAGCTAGTGTATAAATATTGCTAATTATGTTTGGAGTTGTCTCATTAAAAGCAAGTTATTCTCTTGTAGACTTAACATTCTACCAACCAAGTGCTTCTGAATCTCTTTTTGAATTTGGATTCTTATTAAATCAAGAATTGTTATAAGCAAGTTTGACTGTATATGTTTACATTTCAGCTAGTTTTTTGTTGATTAACTTTTTGAAAAAACATTTGTTTTTAATTCTGTTTTGTCTCAATCTCTGTGTATTTCTAGCTTTTGTTCAATTTTTATTAGGTTTTTAAGTAAATAAATGATTTTCTGGTGTCATTGGCGTATTTTCCATTTTATCTGTGTGTAATTATATGATTCAATATTTGTCTTAACATTTTGTAGCCATCCTGTATATTGATTGAAAAAAACCTACACATAGATTTCAAAAAATTTTACATACAGCGGAGTAGCTAGGGGTTGGCAGGAGTGGCTCTTGCCTCAAGCGCAGAAGCCAAGGGGGCGCATTTCAACCAATGAAAAAAAAGTTTAGGATTTTTTTTAGATTGGTAGGAAAATATTAAAGAAAGAAAAAATGATGCAAGAATAAGAGCTTAAATGGAAAATCAAACATCTAATGCGAAGGAACATTGGGCATCTTTAAAAATATTTCAAAAAACAAAAATGAAGATTGAAAGTTGAAATATTGTCAATAATCAAAATTTTCTGAATAAAGAATTGTTTTGGGAGGTCACAGTGACTTCCTGTCGAGGCGATCATGAGGGGGTGGGGGCGCAATTTCTTCAGTTCGCCATGGGAGCAGGACCACCTAGGCACGCTACTGCTTACACATAAAATAGTTGGAATCATGTGCAAAACAAGACATAGTTCATGTTGAACTATAGCTAGTCCTCAGCTTTAAGTCTGGATAATGAAACAAATCATTTTATGACTATGTAGGTGTCCTGGCCTCTTTAATAGAATTATGCCAAAATACTTAAGAGATTTTTACGAGCACAATCATTTTACATACTCCTGTTGGTTGCGGAACTGGTATTTGATTAGAAGATACATGCAAGACATTTTGGAGCTACAAATGGAGGTTTCTGAATTAAGAAAAGCTTTGGGTTTCGAAGTTTGATTTAAATATTCAATTACTTTCAAGCCATTCACAAAAGCTAGTGTCCCACTAGTTTTATCAGACTCTAAAATATTTTTTAAAAAAAATGACTTGTAGCAATGTTATAATTAACAAATATGTTAGTGTTTTTTAATAACTGTTTTAAAAAAATGCAGATAAACCAATATTGTGTTTTTATTTTTATTTTTTCTAATGCATAAATTGTGAATATTCGAAAATATTTTAAACTTAATTTCATTCGATGTGATATTTAAATGAGTAGTTTTTTAAGCAAATTACAATAATTAATCTTGAAAAAAATCATTATTCTTGCATAAATACATAAGTTATTTTTGCAACTCATATTAAAAAGCAAATAAAAAATTTAATATATCTTTTCTATTATTGAAATATATAGAGAAAAGTGTTCATAAAAGAATACCATAACTACAATAAATACATAAAAGTTGGTTTTAAAGCTGATGCTGATTTTAAATGAATGCTTAATGATCAGCTTTAAGTGATTTTAAAGCTGATTAGCCTTCTTTGTTAACTGCATTAATTTAAATGCAGCCTCCAGTGGCAAAAAGGTTCTGGCTTATACATTACGTGAGGTTATATTTGAAGCTGAATGCCGGAAAATTCAAAGTTTCTGCATGCTGGATTATTTGGGGTACCATTATAAGTTTAAAAAAAAATAATAAACTCAAGAACATTTATTTAGTTAGTTGAAAATACAAATATTCAAAGTTAAACAAGAAGTGATATCTTATATCTTTACACGAGCAATTCTTGTTATATTTCGGATCTCGAAAACGGCTCTAACGATTTTGATAAAATTTAGTATTCAGATAAAGTTTTAGTTTTTGAGTTCATATACATCAGCGTTCTTTCTGTAAAAACGAGGGTTTTCACTAAAAACCCACTGTTTTGTGACTTCATTAAAAGTTTGAAGAGCTTTCTTCCACCATTTTCATTATGATTACAATTATTGTTACTGTTTCATGCAACCACGTTTTATTTACAACAATGGGTTTCATATTTAATCACATCAGCCATTACTAGAGCCGTTATATAGACTATATAGGGGCCTTAGCCATTACCATCGAAACTCAAAATTGGAGTTTTGATGGTTATGCATCAGCGTAAATTAAAATTTTTATGGTATTTGGCAAATGAGTTTTGGCAACACGTTAGAATTTTTATTGTTTTTAAACAGATCGATCAAAATAAAGTTATTGTGGTGTGATTTTACAGTGTGCATCGTTTAAATAAGGTTGTGTTTTTTACGGCTGTTTTAAATGCGTAATTGTAACCAACGGCTTAAAAATGCTTTTCAAGTTCATCTAAATAAGTACTTAGAAAAAAACACGATTTTACAAACTTTTTTTTTTCTTTTAACTGAGCGAGGCTCGGTCGCCAGGTACTAAAATTGATAGGTGCTTTTTTTTAATGCACGTTATTTATGATACATTTAGTAATATCTCAATTAAATATGTAAATGTTTGATTCAAAAGAAATCATAGCAATAGCAATTCAGTTAAAATTTTTGTTATAAATTATTTTTATTTTAGCTGCATTAAATTTTAATATATTATATCATTGTAAAATACTTTAAGACAAAAATGGTTGCTTTGTCTTCACTTAATTTATTGTCACTTAATTAAATTTAATCAATTAGATTTTTCTTATCAAAGGAATAAAAATATTGGAAATAAGAATTTTTACAAAATTAAACCTTTATTAATAAAATAATTATTTATATTTTTAAGTCAAACATATTTTTGTTTATATTAAATTAAATATAATTTTCTAACCTTGTTTTTTCTGGCATGTTTGAAAAGACCACACAAGAGTTATCGAAAAGTCTGGTACACCTCTAATTTTGCGGCATGCCCGCTAATATGGTATAGATTTCTAAAAACTCACCATAGGGTTCATAAGGAAGTCTGTTATCCTCCATGCTTCTCTAACTTGAAAATACTTGTATGGGGCTCGAACTTTGAACTTCAAAGGATAAGGTACTTGGTGAACTAAATTGGTCTGAACGTAGTTCAGCTTACGAGCACGGAATTTGCCTTTAGAGTTTATGTCAATTCTAGAAGGTTCATAAATGTGGTTGGGATTTATGACTTCAACTGCATAGGATCCGGGTTCAACATTACTAACCGTGAAGCTTCCATCACTCCTAAAAGGGAAAAGCATAATTAAAACTGTTGAAACAAAAACACTAAACATTTCAAATTAGGGATTTAACAAATATTCGGTCAATATTTGACGTTTAGCATTTCTATTTTAATTTTTAGTACACCAAACTATGATTGTGCTGAATATTATGTCTCCAGCCTTTGAGCTGAGTACAATTAGAATAAAAATATTTTTTAAATATCATATTAAAATATTTAAGAAAGAATTTAATAAAAAAAGTATTTAACAGCTCATCAGTCGAAATTTTTTCCTTTAATAACATTATAACAGAATCTAACTGTTTCAGTCATAAAATTCTACATCGGTAAGTTTAAGTTTAATAATATCATTAATAAACAAACTACATATACCACATTTAATTTTAAACAATCAATGAATTTAATATTAATAATAAACACTTCATTAAATGATATTCATGCATATAAAATTTATTTTTTATTTTTGATATAGAAACAAAGCATAATATTTTATTGTCATCTATGATTTCTAAATATTTGATCAAGCGATGAAATTCAAGCACTTCATTTCAGGTGGCCAAATAAGTTGAGTTAGCTAGGTGTTTTATTAAGATTATACAAACGGAAATGGGTAACTGCGTTGGATTGTGCCTTAAGTAAAATATTACAATAATTTATTTTTGAAAATCACATGACGTTTTCTTTGGTAATTCTAAGGATAAATAGCATTTATTTTCTCTTTTCGATTGCACTGTTCATGATATGTCTTATTTCTGTTTGATGAAATGTTTTGATACAATTTATATGAAAATCTAACAAAAGTGAGTTTCAAACACATGGTCGCATCAATTGAATCTGCACTGAAATTAACAGATTTACCCATGGAAAAGGGGTAAAAGATCCCTTTGGAACATTTGAATGCAATCATAAGGGGATGTGCGCAACTAGACCCCTCTCAGAGCCAAGGGCGTAGCTAGGGGGGTGCAGGTGGGTGCAGCTGCACCCCCCTAGATCAGAGCCAATGGGAGGTCACTGTGACCTCCCATTTTATTTATTTTTTTTACAAACGATCTTGTCCCCTTTCATGCTTTTCATTGTAACATACTGGTCACCAGCATGTTACTACAAAACTACTGTTTTGTTCTTTTAGAAAGATTTTATACCATCCATTGGTTGAAGGTGTAAAATAAAATATGGTCTAGTTTCTTTGAGTTCATAATTTCTTCCTTTTTTTATGCAAATAGAATTTCAAGCACTTTTTTCTCTTTCTTTCTTACTTTTTTCTTTCTGTTTTTATTGAAAAATTTGGCTTTTATGCAAATTTTTGGGAACTTTATATAAACTGCGTTATTACATCTAGTATTGATTACTTTTCAGAAAATGATAGTAAGCTTGCCTGTTTTTGAGGAGAAATTTTTTAATTTACCGAATGAAACTCAGAACTTTACTGCATGATTAAAAAATAAATAAAATGAAATACAAGAATGCATACTCATCTGTGTCTACCAAAAGAGACGTGAGGCATCACAAAAAAAAAAAAAAATAATAATAATTAATTAAAGGAAAAAAAAAGAAATAAAATAAAGAAGTTCAGCCTTGCAATACTGTCTCACTGTTTTCAAATTTCATCAGCCAATTTGTATCGGATAAGAAATTTTTAGGAGGTCACAGTGACCTCCTATTTAGGTGCCACTGCCTGCACCCCCCTAACGTGAGTCCTGGCTACGCCCTTGCTCAGAGCCAACGCAGCTAATAAGAATTTTTAACGGCATACCATTTTTGAGTTATTTGCGGGATATACATACGTCATGCCTGATAACTCCTTGTAAATAACTTGAGGATGGTCGAGACGAACCTATCGGTTGTTAATATGTTTGTAAGTACACATGCACGTGCTGAGGGGTCGAACAAACAACTCAACATTCATTGGGGGAGGGGGGAGCAAAGTAGAAACTTATGCCGAAATTTGAGTAACATTTTTTTCCCGATCAAAATACTTCCTTTACTATGCAAAAGGAAGTATAAACAGCACCTAGTATGATGTAGAATTCTAAATTATTAGTTTTTGAATATTTCTAGATAAAACAGGGGTCTGGCCAGAGGAAATACGGGTCCGTTAACGGACCCTTCACAAAAATACGATTAAGGGAAACGGACCCTTCACAAAAATACGATCCAGCAAAACAGACTCTTCACAAAAATCCGATCAAGCAAAACAGACCCTTCACAAAATGCTGATCAAACAAAACTGACGTTTCACACATCATTCATACTAAAAGCAAATCTGAAATCAAAATAACGCATAACATATTTCTGTATAAGAGCCAATAACTTATAGGTCTTTTCTGAAGTTAAAGGGCTTATCCCCCAATTTTGCGAAAGAATAAAAAAAAATCTGCACTTCCTGCCTGCCATGCTTGGGCAAGTGATAAATTTAAAATGTAAAATGTTGCACTTTTTATTGGCTTCTTTTAAAGAAATCAACAACTTAAAAAAAGGTAGTTGTTATGCTTTAATAGTTATGCTTGTGTTTTACAATATGCAAATCAAAATGGCTTGCTGCAATGTTGCTGTTATAGATTTCTCTGAAAATGCAGAGTAAGTATTTTTCTTCCTGCTCTTGACTGAAACAAAAAATAAAATAATAATAGCAATTATCTACAAGGGAAATAAACTTAGAACTGTTGGAGAAAAATGGGATTGCTTCTGATAGAGTGATCAGCTATTTAAAATTATCGCCATCTGACCTCTTTGGTGTGAGGTTTTGGCCTTATTTTGGCAGAAAAATTATTTTTTTTTCTGATGCTTACAAGGGTTGTGTTTTAGTTATATTCAGGAATTAATACATTTTTTCTTCTGTTGTTTTGGAAGTCTGGTATTGTCTGTTTTGCTACATCTCCCTACAGAGGCGTATTTGGATATGAGGCCGCCCTGGTCTTTTGAAACTGGCCGTCCCCTGAGGTGTTGTATTTTAGAGTAGTTAAAAGAAAAGGTCTTTACTTTTTTAATACCGGAAAAGTGCCGCCCTCTCAATCGTGCAGCCCTGGGCTATAGCCCATTAAGCCCATACGGAAATACGGCACTGTCTCCCAACGTTTTTCCTCCGAATTTTTGACAAATATGTCTGTGATCATTCATGACATTCATCATATAAACCTGATAAAATGTAATTCTAAAATTATTTGACTTTAATAAATTATTTATTTACCGTTTTTATACTTCTGATGCTTTCATTTTGACAACTGCGATCGCTGCATCCACTATGAAAATTGAATTTTACCTTTTTTTCAAGCTAATTACTCTTTATTAGGAGGCAATTAAATAAAAATTTGCTTTATTTTTTGTTCAGATCATTATTTTAAATTTTTTAATGCAAAATTAACTGATCTTTTATGAGTCTAAATGTAAAAAGCTGATTGGATGGTTTCATTTTATTTTTGCATTAATTGTGTTAACAGACATTCATAATATGTTGTTCACAGGCCTTTAAAATGCAGTCATAAAATTTTTTTACAAAAGTAAATTCTTTGATATTCCGTTTAAATGCTTTTGAAAACTGCAATCTCTTTGCATCCGCTATAATAGGATTTTTTGCATTTTTGATGTTTAATACGCTTTTTTAAGAGAAAAATTAATGAAATTTGTTTTTACTTTTTATTAAATTAAAAAAAAAAAAAAAAAAAAAAAAATTGTTTGATTTTCACAAGATTATTTGATTTTTCACAAAATTATTTAGTTTTTCACAAAAAACAGACCCTGTGAAAAATCCTGGACAGATCCCTGTAAAAATTTGTATTTCTGAATTAAAAAAAAAAAAGCATTAGAAGAAAATAAATTTGAACATCTACTTGAATTAAGGCAGTAAGATGCAAGGCATGTAAATAGACAGTTTTCAGCAAAACAATTGCAAATTTTAAACTTTTCATGAGAAATCCTATGGTAACGCATGTGACATCTGAACACTTTTTCTTTTTTTTATTAGTTCAGCAAAAAAATCAAGCACCAGTTAATATTATCTTATTTTACATCCTTTTACAAAACAATTACAATTTAATTTTTCTGATTGATAAATTTTATAATTAATTAAAACGAAGTGAGTTTGTGTGAGTGATTGTTTTACAAAAAGGATGTGAAATAAGATAATAACAGATGCTTGACTTTTTGATACTGAGCAAGTTAAAAATAATTTTGAAAACGAAATATAGCGAAAAAATGTCCCATACATGAGTCAAATCGCCCAGGTAAGTTTTCGTTGATAAGTTTTTTCTAAATCATGCTGTATCACGGCACCCTGCCATAACAACTAAAATCATCTCTTTGAACAAAATAGATGAGTTTCTTCTAGCATTTGTACTAGTTAGCTCTTAATTTTAAATTTTGGGGCGAAGTCTTTGCTTCTAGATGTTTCAATTAATTAACAAAGATTCATGATGTAAAATTTCACGTTTCGGACATCTCAATGAAAATTAGCAACATTCAATCTATTAATCACATTAATTTTAATGTGATTTTAAGTTAAGGAAAGAGTAGTTGGAAAATGTAATGAATAAAAGCGCTAAAGATAAAAGGAATCTTTATTAACCAACCTTAAAAAGCCAATTCGTTCACCACCATTCACCAAAACTTTAGTCAATAATAACCACTCAGGAGTAATTACATCGGGAGGCAAAACAGTTCCTTCGATTGTATATTTGTCATTTTCAGAAGAATCTACATCTTCAGCAATTACATAGCAAGTAAAATAGGGTATAAAAACAATTATAAATGCCCAATGCAGAGAATAGACAGCCATGTTGTTTAGTTTTCTGTTTAAATATCCATGTTGCCAGATGCTATTTCGAAGTATGCATGAAAATTGCATCAAAAAAAGAAAAAAAGTGTCATGGGAGTCGCATCAGGGTTTTTTTTCGCTAAATCATTATATATAATTTTTTTCTGGGTGTTTTACAACCATATTTTCTTCTACAAAACAATAACAACTCATTACCTTTTCCCCTTTCCCCCTCCACTTTTCTGCGTTCTGCAGATTGCAGATTTTCTGGCGGTCAATACAACAACAAACGTGATGGCTGTCAAAAAATTTCTAATATGTAATGGAAAATAGTTACTAAATATAATGAATCCTTCGAAAAATTTTAAGTTTCAGCTGTATGAAGCAGATAGTAAGTTATTGATACAAAGTGTCACAAAATTTGAGGTAATAATTTAACTTCGCTTTACATTTTTTGTCTTATGTGTTAAGTGTCATACTCACAAAATGTATTTTATTTCATTTTAACAATTTGTGATGCAAACATTACAAAAGAATGAGACTGATTTATCAGTTGCATTGATATAACTTCACTAAAAAATCTGTAATTAGTATTAAAATGAGTTTCCATCGTGTAAGACATCAATAACTGCAGTTTCTCATGTATGAATTTTAAGTTTGGTAACTCATGTTTCTCTAAAAAAATAGTATGTTAATCTTAATAAGAGGTCACAAATTAAGAAACAAATTTTATGCACATTGTTGTGAAATATAGTAATTAAAACTCGTATAGTAATAAAACTTAGAATATTTGTATCAACTTCGCATTTAACCTTACAATGCATGGCTTCTTATTGCTTATTTTTAACTCAATCTCTGACTGTTTTGTTTTTAAATTCGATTGTATTGTTAAAATTTTATCAAAATTTGCACACCATTTTTCCTTCTAAAGCATTAAATTATAGTTTGTCACAGGGCCGTAACCAGACGGGGAGCGTTTTACCAACACATTTCTCGTGAAATATACGTGATAAATAAAATTCGATTTCATGTTCTATATTTTATTGTTATTTGTTACAGTTAGATGTTTAAGGGGGCATTTACATGAAAAATAAAATAATATATCTTTCCAATGAAGGGGAAAATTCTGATGTGTCCACATCATCTTCGCACCAGTTAAAGATATATTGTTGTGTATGAAATTATGTTTGCAAAAACTACAAAAAAAAAAAAAAAGTATTGTAGATGAATCAATTTCAGAAATCAATCAATAATGACAATTTAATTTTTCAAATGAAATTGATTTGTAAATAAGAGATTGAAAAATAAAATAGTAATACAGTAACCCCTCATTATATTGCGCTTTTCAGGGGACAAGAAAAAAGCGCAATATATCCGAAAGCGCAATATAACCGAGGTCATTAAAAATAGTTTTGTATCCAGCATGCAAGTAAATTATAGGTGCAACATACATAAAAATTCATTTATTCGAACATTAGATTTTTTTTTCAGTCAAAAGTAACAAAAAAATATAACTTACCGCAGTTGTTGTTACAATGTGCAGGTCTTAAAAAATATGTATACAGACATAAAATTAACCTATTGTTTTGGTGAAATAAGAATCCAAAGTCGTATAGAAGAACCTTCTTTTTGTTCATTGATGACAAAATAAATGAGAAAGATACCTTTTCTGAGCACCTTACATATTTTCTCAAAAATGGTTTCGAACAATTTTTTTTTTGGGGGGGGGGGGACAAACGAAAAGAGCGATATATCCGAATGAGTGATATAACGAGGCGCGATATAACGAGGGGCTACTGTAATGTTCTTTTTCACCCAAAAAGGAAAGAAAAGGGGTTTTTTGGGATAGTTTTTTAAAATTGGGGGGGGGGGGTTGAACCCTAAAAACCCTCCCCTTAAATACGGCCCTGGTTTATCCTGTTATTTCAAAAAAAAACAAGATATGCTAATGAAGTCATGGTTGGTTGGTTGGTGTCGTATCCTCAATGAGATTACAAATAATGGTGTGCTTGGCTTGAATAGCCTTAGCTATATCAATGGCATTACAGGAGTACACATCTTTCTCTGTAGGGTAGTTTAAGATGTGAAGGCTTGCAGGACAGTTGAAAACATGATGTGGTGTGAGTTCTTCATCGAGGCAGTTTCCACAGTTTTGTTAACTTTTAGTCCCATCAGCAGAAATTTTCATGTTTTTATGATGTTTTGTTCTTAGCCTGATGAGCGTAGTGGCTGTTCTCCTGTCGATGTCAAGATTGGTTATTTGATCATATGCTTTGATTTTAAAGGGTGTGAAAATTTTTGATCTTGCAAAGGCATTTACATCTGCTAAGTTGATTGGAATTGCGGCTTGGTCGAGTTTTCTGGCCTCTTTAACCAAAGAATCAGCAATTTCGTTAAACTCCAGGTTCACATGGGCAGGAATCCATTGTAGATAACATTTTTTCTGAAGACGTTGAGGTTGTTCAAGTTGTGCAATGATATACAGGATAAGGCCCGAAGTACCTTTGCTAAGGGCTTGTAAGGCAGATCAGCAGTTTGTGTCAAATTAACTCCTTTCTAATTTTGTAGGAATCGGAAGAAAATTTCCATTTGTGTCTCGATTATACTTTATCCAACTTACTGTATCACTCTTATCAAGATGTTGACAGTCATAAAGTGAAGCGTATTCTTTCTGGGTGAGTGGTAAACTTTAAATGTCTATGTTATAATTTAAAACTGTTATGTTTATTAACTGAACTAAAACCTTTATTTAGTTATATACTAGTGATGCAACAAATATTTGGCCGAGGCCGAATATTCGGCCTATTCAGCCCTTCCGCCGAATATTCGGCTTCGGCCGAATACCTATTTTACTATTCGGCCTTGGCCGAATACTGTGCAAAAAATGTATTTCATTTTCGCACCTTGAAAGTTTTATGCATTTTTAATTATTCTTATCATGCTTATTGGGTATTTTAAATGAAATCTTGTTATACTATGATGGTTTATAATTTTTGAGGGTATTCACTAATTTTACTGTCAACTTAAACTGGGTGTACTACAAACCTTGACCATCTTAACACATGAAATAAATCTATACAAAATCATAGGATAAAGCAAAACAACAAAATACTTTTTCTTGCATATTACAAAGCTTGGTATACTTATTTTATTTTATAAAACTAATTCTAATACATAAAAGATTTTAATTGATAAATTATAAACATAAACCATACATGAAACAATGGTCAGTTCTTACTTTATCAAATGAAACATGTATAAAAATGGAATAGTATGATAGAAATATGCTTCTTTCCCGATCTTCTATTTTTAAAAAATTGAATATGAGAATTTTAAAAATAAAAATAGCATTGTTAATTTTCCTGCATAACATTTCAAAAATCTTAATATATAAAAATTACGTGTCCCTGTGTTTGTGGCTAATGGACTCCTCAGCTACTGAACCGATTTTAACCAAATTTTACACGCAGTTTCAGTTTGGTCCAACTTAAATGATAGGATAGTTTTTATCTCAATTTAGGACCGCAATATATTTTTTATTGCAAATTATGTATTTAGCTACCAGCTTTTCTGTGTTCTTGGCTAAGCCTTTTTACTAAGCCTTTTTTTTTTTTTTTTTTTTGACACTTCCATGGCTGAGCGACATAAAGCACACGTTCTGGCAGCTTCTGGAGCGCAGTAAACAAGTAATAACCTTTCTTATCTTAATATATAAAAATTACGTGTCCCTGTGTTTGTGGCCAATGGACTCCTCAATTACTGAACCCATTGTAACCAAATTTTGCACGCAGTTTCAGTTTGGTCCAACTTAAATGATAGGATAGTTTATATCTCAATTTAGGACCGCAATGTATTTTTAATTGCAAATTATGTATTTAGCTACCAGCTTTTCTGTGTTCTTGGCTAAACCTTTTTACTAAGCCTTTTTACTAAGCCTTTTTTGACACCTCCATGGCTGAGCGACATAAAGCACACGTTCTGACAGCTTCCGGAGCGCAGTAAACAGGTAATATCTTATCTTAATATATAAAAATTACGTGTCCCTGTGTTTGTGGCCAATGGACTCCTCAATTACTGAACCCATTGTAACCAAATTTTGCACGCAGTTTCAGTTTGGTCCAACTTAAATGATAGCATAGTTTATATCTCAATTTAGGACCGCAATGTATTTTTAATTGCAAATTATGTATTTAGCTACCAGCTTTTCTGTGTTCTTGGCTAAACCTTTTTACTAAGCCTTTTTACTAAGCCTTTTTTGACACCTCCATGGCTGAGCGACATAAAGCACACGTTCTGACAGCTTCCGGAGCGCAGTAAACAGGTATTATCTTAATATATAAAAATTACGTGTCCCTGTGTTTGTGGCTAATGGACTCCTCAGCTACTGAACCGATTTTAACCAAATTTTACACGCAGTTTCAGTTTGGTCCAACTTAAATGATAGGATAGTTTTTATCTCAATTTAGGACCGCAATATATTTTTTATTACAAATTATGTATTTAGCTACCAGCTTTTCTGTGCTCTTGGCTAAGCCTTTTTACTAAGCCTTTTTTTTGACACCTCCATGGCTGAGCGAAATAAAGCACACGTTCTGGCAACTTCTGAAGCGCAGTAAACAAGTAATAACCTTTCTTATCTTAATATATAAAAATTACGTGTCCCTGTGTTTGTGGCCAATGGACTCCTCAGCTACTGAACCGATTTTAACCAAATTTTACACGCAGTTTCAGTTTGGTCCAACTTAAATGATAGGATAGTTTTTATCTCAATTTAGGACCGCAATATATTTTTTATTGCAAATTATGTATTTAGCTACCAGCTTTTCTGTGTTCTTGGCTAAGCCTTTTTACTAAGCCTTTCTTGACACCACCATGGCTGAGCGACATAAAGCACACGTCCTGGCAGCTTCTGGAGCGCAGTAAACAGGCAATAATCTTTCTTATCTTAATATATAAAAATTACGTGTCCCTGTGTTTGTGTCCAATGGACTCCTCAGCTACTGAACCGATTTTAACCAAATTTTGCATGCAGTTTCAGTTTGGTCCAACTTAAATGATAGGATAGTTTTTATCTCAATTTAGGACCGCAAATATTTTTTATTGCAAATTGTCTGTTTAGCTACCAGCTTTTCTGTATTCTTGGCTAAAATTCTTTTAACATGCCCGGAATGCCACCACGTAATCTGCGGTTAAAAATTGGTTTACCCATAGTTCTTCTACGTACTTTAAATCCACCGAGATTATGCAATGGTACGTGTTTAGTTATCAAAAAAATCACCGGGAACATTATTGAGGCAATCATTTTGACTGGCAAGTTTAAAGATGAAGTAGTTCTGTTGCCACTTATGCCAATGACACCGTCAGAATCTTCAATACCAGGCCCGGTCATTTTTTGGGGGGGGGGGGGGGTCAATTCCCCCCTGGCTTTGAGAAATCAATGTATTTACATATAAGTGGGCGTGGTTTTTGATGTTTTCCGGTGAAATTGCATTGTGTTTGGACCCTTTGCCCCCCCCCCCCCCCCCCCTGGAAAAACTTGAAATGACGTCCCTGTTCAATACCCTTCAAAAGGCAACAATTTCCCATTTGTTTAGCTTTCGCCATGTCCATTAATGTCCCAAGGACAAACAATGTCAATTTGCGGTTTAGATTTGGAAAATCTATGTTTTTCCCATGGGCAACTATAGGTCGCTTGCTTCCATGTGGGAAAACAGTCCAATCTATTTTTGTTTACAAGAGACAGATTAACAAAGAATATTGTGCACCAATTAGTGTTAGTTAAACTGAAATTAAAAATGCTTATAATTCAAAAAATAACAAATAATATTGGTTAATTATCTACCCTACCTACATTATTAAAAAATAAAATGTTACATTAAAAAATAAAATGTTACAATAGCAATTAGCAAACTTTTAGTTAACTCAGTTGTTACAAGCTTGAATATAATATTTCTAAGTACTAAAATGCTACATTTTTTGTTGATTTTTTGTTTCTAGCAAACTTAGGAAATTTTTGCTCGATTGTTTTCATATTTTGACCTCAAATTCATATTTATATAAAGTTGATCTCTATAACGGTAATAAAGTTTTTCGTTTCTATTGAAACATTATAGTTTAACCCATACCTTAGCCACAGCAACGCGTGGCCGGGTCAGCTAGTATTCTTTGTAATCTTTGCAATTGTGAAAATCATAAAGCTAAGTTTTTTCTGTACAAACAGAGATTATGAAGCAGAACACATTTTTTTGGAGATAAGTCTCTTTTTATTTTTTTCCTGAAATTTTACCAGGATTTGGAAAAAAAAGTGTTTATCACATTTGGTATATGTAGTGAACATCTAGTCCTGAAAGGTACTTTCTGGCCTGTTAGGATAGGTTAGGAAATTTAATTCTCACTACTTAAAAGACCATTTTGTTTTTTTAAATAAGGGTTCTAAGAAAGATAACAGTCCATTTTTCCCTTCGTGCGTACACTGATAAATGCACTAGCTGGCCTGTTAACCTTTAGGAACCGGCGGTACACATGTTGTACCAGTTTTTTTCTTTAAAGGACGGGTTGAAATTTTCACTTGAACCTTTTGGAGCCGGGGATATTTTTAAGGTTTCATACGTCTGGTACGACAGTTTATACTTTCTCTTTTCAATAGAAAAGAAATCTGTGGTTCAACTGTCGTACTACCTGGGTCGAAAGAAAAACTTCCATAAAACAGCTGAAATATAGAGCTCTGACCTTTAAAAACAATTGGTAAGGAAATGTATTCTTCTTTGGTCTTCTTTTTGATAATTTTTTGGCCGAATATTTTTGAAGTTTGAACTAGTAATACCATTTTCAAAAAAAAATCACTCCAATTTTTTAAAAAAAATCTTTAATAATGTATATTGAACTCATATTTACACAAAAGTATGCTTTAAATGCCACCTGTGCTTAGTTTATTAACAAAAACAAGTTAACTATTCGGCGGCCGAATAGCCGAAT
This sequence comes from Uloborus plumipes, assembly GCA_038373865.1. Lineage (NCBI taxonomy): Eukaryota > Metazoa > Arthropoda > Arachnida > Araneae > Uloboridae > Uloborus > Uloborus plumipes. The sequence goes on along the minus strand of JAXGGA010004715.1, from coordinate 60,099 downwards.
ATTCGGCCCTGCTTATGGCCGAATATTCGGTATTCGGTATTCGGCCAAATCACTATTCGTTACATCCCTATTATATACTTTCAATTATTGCTTTTAATTATTGCATTTTTATTGTTTAATTTAACTCAATAATGCCCCACCTATGACCCATGGGCCCATATGTTGTTATATTCAATGTTACAAACTTATAACCATGTTCTGGGAATTTCGAAAAAAAAAGAAAGATGAAAACTTGTCCTAGTTCCAACAGCACATCTTGGTTTGTTATTTTTCTTCTTTTCCTGCGTTTTCTCATGTTATCTAGAATAAATTTAAATGTATTAAAATACTAGCAAAAATACCCGGCTTTGCCTGGGTCAGTAGTTTTATTGAGAAACAATTTATACTCACCTTCGGTTTTTTTTCCCTGAACTGAAACAACTCGAAACACACCGCTTTGACGATTTTTAAAATGTCGCCTAATTTGCGGTAACTGTTTTGTTTTACCTAGGATAATTTTGCTCCCCTCCCTACTTTATGAAAATACATTAAGCATTATTATGTCACTAATCTTTGTCACAGAGAAATAGTCATCAAATGCTGAGATGCTATTGCTGACCATAAATTGACATTAAAAGTTTTTGTCCTCAATGATTTCGACATTAATAGAGAACATTTGACAATTTTTTGTGCAAAAGCAGAAATTAATGATAATTTTAGTCTTGTTTAAAGGTTTTATTAATTTAGTATGCGGATTACTTTACATTTTGACATAATGTTAAAAAGGTTTTTAATGGATACACACGGAATCGGCCAAAAAAAGAAAAAAAAAAAAACTTAACTTTTCAAATGTGGGAGTATTATATAGATGATTAAGATTTTGCCGCAGTCGATAAATATCAGACAATACTCATTTTATTTTGGTTACGTCGTGTAAGAAGTAAAGTATTACTACGTAGTCTTTGGCACAAAAACTGGTGTCAGTTGAAAAAATCCGCCAGGAATCTCAGTTATTAAAATCTTCTTACAACAAATTTGGCAAAATTCCTGTTCAATTGGATACTAAGCAACTGCCCAATTGTAAGTACCCCGAGAAAATGTCCAATAGATGCAAATAAATTTAAGAAATGCCGTTCAGTTGTATTTAAAGCTTCATCAATTTGGAAAATAATGAACCTAATCCATTTATTAGATGCCAATCTCTTAAAGCGATTACGTTACCGATACTCTAAAACACATATTAACAAAACTCGCGAAAATAGTTGATGCAGTGAACAATCTACTAATAAAGGAATACAATTTATCCTACAAAATAATATTTGCACGTTTCAAAGCACAATAAAAAACACATTGCTTAAGGATAAATATTCTATTTACAACTAAGACTACAGTTGTTACAAAATGTTTTAAAATACAAATCATGGTAAAAGCTCGTTAGAAAGCTGGCGCGAGCGTTTTCAATGTCCATGTAAAATCCTGGATATTACCCATTAGTTGAAAAAAAATTACTTTTTGATTTGACTTGAGAAAAGCCTTGAAAATTTAATGCGAAAAGTAGAAATGATACACGCAATTCTAGCTATCGACAGGAAGTTGAGATGATACACTAAATACTGAATTAGTTTGTTAGAAGCCTTCGCGGATTTATACGAAAAATGTACCTTAAATTGGAATGAAAAAGGCGCTACCAATCGAACTTTTTTGAATATCGTTATAAACTATAGCCTATGTGTTATTTTGATGTATAAGCTATATTATGGTAAAAGTTTCATTAAAATCCATTCAGTAGTTTTTGCGTGAAAGAGGAACAAACATGCATACATCCATACATCCATCCATACAAACTTTCGCATATATAATAGTAGTAAGATGTTATCAGGATGTATACTCTGTTTTTCTCTGTGAATTTTAATTAAAATTCATTCAGAAGTTTTTGCCTGAAAGAGTCACAAAAATCCATCCATACACCTCTACAAACTTTCACGCATATAATGGTAGTAATATTAGGCAGTTTTTGGTTCCAAAAACGGCGTTAGCAGAAAAATCGTCAAGAAAGTCATTAAAAGCCTAGCAAGCTTCATATTAAAATGGATAATAAGTAACAGCGCAATCGTAAGTACCCCCCAGAAAGAGTCTGATAAGTAAGTGACCATTAGAGCAAAAAAACAAACAAACAAATAAAAATGAAACAAAATGCCTTTAAGTTGTATTTAAAGTTCTATCAAAGTGGAAAATAAACTGCCAAATCAATTTATTAGTTGCCAAACTTTCTCCAAGTAATCACGTTGCCGTTACTCTAAGACATATCTACATAACTTGCGAAAATAATTAATGCAGGAAACAATCTACTAATGAAGGAATTAAATTTATTCTAAAAAATAATATTTGTTCGTTGTAATGTACAATTAAAAACATGTTGGTTAGGGATAAATATTCTGCTTATTATAAAGACTAAGCTACACCACGTTTTAAATACAAAGCATGTTACTTTGTGATTTGATTTCAGAAAAGCCTTGAAAATTTGATACGAATATCAGAAATCATGTACCCAGTTCTAGCTGTCGACAGGGAGTTGAGTTGATACATTAAATACTAAATTGGATTTATGAAAGCCTTCGGATTTATGGGGAAAATGTACCTCAAATTAGAATGAAGAAAGCGCTACCAATCGAACCTTTTCGAATATCGTTATAAATTATAACCTATGTGTTATTCTGATGTATAAGCTACATTACGGTAAAAGTTTCATTAAAATGCATTCAGTAGTTTTTGCGTGAAAGAGGAACAAACATACATCCATCCATCCATCCAAACATCCAAACTTTCGCATTTATAATAGTAGTAAGATTGCATGTGTTCCGGCCTGCGAGCTATATTTTAAAATGATGCACTTTCCTTGGGTAAAAAAGGTTGTGCAGCATTGATTCAGCTGGTTCTTTACAACATTAGTTTTTTCCTTTAAAAATACTCTGTTTTACTTATTTAGTGTTTGGAATTCTTGTTTTATTTTAAATATTTCATATTATTCTGTGTTTAGGTTGCATGAAAAATTTCTAATTCATTCTGATCTTGAAAAAGCAAACACTTTCAAGGCAGTTTCAGAGAAATTATTGAAGACATTTGATAGCCATTACAGTACACAGGTTAGCATAATTTTCTTATCTCCATGTGAAGTGATATTCATATCGTTTTAGTGTTAAACTTTTTTTTGTTACAGTGATAATAAGATTAAAGGTCCTCTCTATTTTGAACATTACTGAATTTATGTTCTGAAATCCTAGGAGAGGGGAAAATTAATTATTTAAAGTGATCTAAAATTATAATTTTGAATCATCAATATATTTTTTATTAAGTATTGAGTCATAAAATGTGTTGTAATTGCTTAATAGAATTCAATAAAATTAAAGTATTTTTGTAGTAACAAAATGATTATATGGAACTGAGTAAGGATAAATTTAAAAACTACATATTTTTTTGTTTTTTTTAAAATTAAAATCCTTTTAAAACATTGCTTGAAAAACGTTAAAAAAAATCTGAATTGCAAGTAAAAGAAAGAATATCTGCCTTTTTTCCTGTACCTTTTCTTTCCATTTGCTTTGAAAATATAACCATATGTATTTACAAATGTCAAGATATCCAACAGATCAACTTATTTAATCGACTTTTGCACCAGCCAATATGTACTTCCAGAGCAACATAAAAAAATTTGTTTTGTGCTCTGTTTATAATGCTGTAAAAAGTGTATAGGAACAGCACAGCAGGGGTGCAGAAAATGTTTTCCCTCCAACATTTCCCCCAATCTGTACGAAAATTTCCCCAAACTTTAACAATATAAGTAAAAGCTTAGATAAAAATTAATTTCGCATCACAACTGACATACTACAGTAAAATATAAGTCAAAAGTGTTGCACTGAGTAGTCCGCAGATATTAAATCAGCAAATACTCATATGTGAGGAGAAAGAGTCCAGAAAATTGAGAACTGCTAGAGAATTGGTTGAATATAAACTTACAGTATGCAATATTTTATTACATAGAGTATACACGTAGAAACATTACTACTGTTTGACTCATTAAATATGACTGCATAAGCACCCCAGTAATGATTCCTGTTCACAAGTAGCAAATGGCTTCTAATGGAAAAGCGAAAAATGAATTGACAGTCGTTGTAAAAAAAAATAATTATAATTTAGGATGCATGCAAACATTTTCAATCTTGCGGAATACTCTGTACTGAATCAACAAAATTTCCCCAAGCAACCAAAATTTCCCCCGATCTAGGATCGCCAGATCGGACGTATTCTGCACCCCTGCAGCACAGTTGTCTAACTAATGTGTAGTAGTAATAACGTGTTAAAATTTTATTAAGTCTGACTCGCATTTAAATTGAGGAACTTCAATTTTTTATGGTAAAAAGTAAATAAAAAAATAATCTGGGATCAATGCGGTACATTTTTAAGTTTAGCAAAAATTGATTTTTTTTTCCATATTATCTTTTTATTTAACAGAAAGAAAATGGATACAGAATTTTAGCACTATTACTATGGCTAGCAGAGGCCAAATCTTGTGCTAGTACAGAGACAACTTCACAGCAGTCTGGTGGGTATGAAAGCAAGTTTTTGTTATTTTAAAGTATGATCATGGTTAAAACACAAAACAAAAATCTCATCAACTTAGTAAGTATATGCAAAGCAGATTAAGCATGATAGCTATTTTTTTTTTTTGAATAGATAAAAAAAAATGATTCAATATTTTGAAATCTTTAACCCTGAAATCCTCAGCTCTTGAAAGTTCACAATGAATTTAGAATTCAAACAAAAAACTGCATTTGCAATTAAGTTTTGGATGAACTTCCTAATTTTTAAAACTTAAATTTTTGTAGTGTGAAGGACTTGCATGTTCATCATTTGACCATGCCTACTCAAAAATTTTAAACCAGTGTTCAACTTCAATTTATAATTATTTAAGAAAGTAAAATTGTTCAAAGGAATTTTAAAATGTTCACGATAGGAATAGCATGTTTGAAATATGGAAGTATTAAAATCATGCAGAGTCAGAAATTGTTAAGCGTTCTTTGATTCAAGATTTTTACTTCTTTTTATTTAGTAAAGGAAGTATTGTGATCGCAAAAAAAAAAACACTCAAATTTGAGTCTAAATTTTGATTTTGCTCACCCCCGAATGGATGTTCAGTAGTTTTTTCGACCTGTCAGCACGTGCATATATACCTACCAACATATAAGCAGCCGAAAAATTCTTTTCAACCACCCCCGAGTTAATTACGACGAGTTTTCTCGTGACGTCTGTATGTACGTATGTGCGGATGTATGTGTGGATGTGTCTCGCATAACTCAAAAACTATATGCCTTAGAAACTTCTAGCTTGGTATGTAGGCTCTGAGGATGGTCTAGTTGTGCACCTCCCCTTGTGGTTGCATTCGAATGTTCCCAAGGGGGTGTTTTACCCCTTTTTACTTCCTTTTACGTAGTAAAGGAAGTATTGTGATCGCGAAAAAAAAATCACTCAAATTTGAGTCTAAATTTTGATTTTGCTCACCCCCGAATGAAAATTCCTTAGTTTTTTTGACCTGTCAGCACGTGCATATGTACCTACCAACATATAAGCAGCCGAAAAATTTTTTCAACCACCCCCGAGTTAATTACGACGAGTTTTCTCGTGCCGTCTGTATGTACGTGTGTGCGTATGTGGGTCGCATAACTCAAAATCTATATGTCGTAGAAGCTTCTAGCTTGGTATGTAGGCTCTGAGGATAGTCTAGTTGTGCACCTCCTCTTGTGGTTGCATTTGAATGTTCCCAAGGGGGTGTTTTACCCCTTTTTTGGGGTAAATCAGTGTTAATTTCAATGCAGACTCAAGTGATATGAATTGGCGCGACCACTTGGCGATATGTCACCAAACTTTTGGTCGCCAAGTGGTTGTCGCCAACTTGGCGACATATCGCCAAGTTGGCGACAAATTTGGCGAAAAAATTATTTTTTGCATTTGGGTTCAACTTGGCGCTATTGGCGATATTTTGCGAAAAATTCACTGAATGATATTAAAATCAGCAATGTTTAGAAAATTAACCATTGTAAAATATTTTTTGCATTGTTTCATGGCAGATTAGGGAAGCAAATATTTGAATTGTTACCTTGCTCACTCCAAGCACTTTTTTTTAACACTTAAGGCAACTACTAAGAAATTAACACGTAAAAGGAAGTAGTGTGGGGTCCATACCAGATTTTTTTTTTAGCCTTTTGTAAAGTTTTGGTGATTGCATCATTTAATTTTTTAAATACAAGTTTTAACCTTATTAACCATTTACACTCATATTTAGGCATCACTCTTATTTTTATACAATCCTAATTTAATGCAAGCAAACTTTCAATCAGATGATATAATGTCATTCACCTAAGAGTTTTATTGATGGCCGTTTTCAAAAGTTTGCAAATCTGCTCTCACATGTCTTTGGAACCCAAGTTAAATAAAAATCAGCAACAACTCTCTTTCTTGATATTTATGTAAATATATTGCCTTCTTACATAAATTTCTGCGTTATTTATTTATTTAGATAATGTGAAAAAGGAAGACTTTGATTGGGCTGAGTATCTTAAAGAAGGTGAAGATGTATACAATTATTTTTCAGACAGCAGCTCTGAGGTATGTTCAACCTGTAAAATGAATTTTGTTTCTTTTTTCGTTTTAAAAGTTTTTCCCATCTGGTGTTTTATTACAAAAACCAATTTTGTAAGAGTATTATTTAAATATATGATTGAAACATGATTTAAAGAGCTTATTGGGAAAACATTGTAGCAGAGTTAAGTAAATCTTTGAAAATCTGTTTTAAATTTGCTTTATTGCAACAAAAAATCAGAATGTCTTATAAAATTTTAGAATGTTGACATGAAGAGTTTGTTAAGATTTTTGTAGTTACCTATTACTTGTACAATACAGTACAGTTAATAATAATATTTAACTTTATTGCCCTAATTACTTGCAGAAACATTGTTTAATTAAGAGGTTTGTTTTAAAAGTGAGCAAAACTGTAGGGGTTTTTTTTTTGACATCAGATGTAGTAAACTTTTGGTTATAGCGATCGCTTAAACTGTTTTACAAATACAAATGCGACGACAAGCAGCAGGCTCTGGGCCCAACTGGGCTGGTCCTAGTCAAATTAAAGACCCCAATGAAGATGAATGGCCCACTTAAAGCTATCTACTCCATTGTTCCTTACCGCCTCTTCCGGTAAACTGTTCCAAGTTCCCACTACCCTGCTAAAGTAGTAATTTTTTCAAATTTCCAGGTTAGCCTGAGGTTTAAACAGCTTAAAACAATGACCCCTTGTCCTGCTTTCCGTGCAAAAATCCAACCCTGCAACATCATTCATTTTAATAAATTTAAATAACTGAATCATGTCCCCTCTGGTTCTCCTTTGCTCAAGACTATACATATTAAGCATTCTAAGTCTGGAATCATAGTCTAGATTAGAAAATCCGTTTACTAACCTTGTAGCCCTTCTTTGTACCCTTTCTAATACATTAATATCTTTCTTCAGATAAGGAGACCAAAACTGAACAGCATGCTCCAAATGAGGTTTTACCAAACTTCTATCTAGAGGCAGAAGAACCTTTTTAGATTTGTTTGAAATAGATCTATTAATAACCCAAGCATTCTAAGGTTGGTTTTAGCCTTAAAAGGTTAGCCTTAGTTGAAGGTTTGTTTTAGCAGGGTTTGACTGTATATCTTTTAACTAAATGAAGTGGTTTTACAATATGTATGAACATGACATACAATACAGTACATAACACTAGAATCTGTTATGTTTTTGAGCAGAATGTAGCAAAACTAATTCATTGTTTGCTGAGCATAAAGGAAAATGAAAATCTATTTACAGCAGTGTATTTATTCTGGAATGAACTATTATATTGTAACTTAAACGAAGAAAATTTAAGAAAATTCTGGCAAATACACTGATTTCACCTTAAGAAAATTGAATTAATATCTGTTGCAAAATCTTACAGTAAAAGGACTTAAAACTCATTTTTAAAAATCACTGCTTTTTGTCCGAGAGAACTTTGTAATGTGCTTTTGGATTTTTCATGTTCTGCCTTTTGACTTTCTTCTGCATCTTAAAAAAAATCCCAATATGCTCTTCCATTAAACTTCTTGGTTTTACTGAAGTATTCATTCAAATAATGTATCATTTAAAGCATATAATTATTAATAAAAATTTTTTTTTCTAGATAAGTATTTCCGACACAGAATCAGAAGAAGATGTTTTGCATGATTTACTGCCAATACCTCCACGAGATGATTCCGGACTCGGAATCAGTCCCGACAGCTGTTCCGGATCCTCCCAGCAGCAGTTCAATGACAACAATTTTCTTGTTCCTCTAAGCCAAGATACCCAATCAGAGGATTTTCCTGTGCCTGCATATCAACATTCGTTTTATCCCTATTGGATTCCAAAATATCAGCAGACGTATTCGTTGACTAGATATAACTTGAAGACTGTAAATTTTATTAAAGTATGGTAAGCTATTTCATACAGCTTTTAACATTTTTGATTTTTGTGTTGTATTATTTAAGTAAATGAATGTGAATGGGGGAAAAAATATATCAACTAATTGATAACTTTAATCTGATGGGCATTGTAAATATATTGCCTTGTCATTTTTCAAACAAATTTATACTTGTTGGGATGATGCTATGAAGTATATTACTTCCTTTTACGTAGTAAAGGAAGTATTGTGATCGCGAAAAAAAAATCACTCAGATTTGAGTCTAAGTTTTGATTTTGCTCACCCCCGAATGAATGTGTAGTAGTTTTTTCGACCTGTCAGCATGTGCACATGTACCTACCAACATATAAGAAGCCGAAAAATTCTTTTCAACCACCCCCGAGTTAATTACGACGAGTTTTCTCACAACGTCTGTATGTACGTATGTGCGGATGTATGTGCGTATGTGGCCCGCATAACTCAAAAACTATGTACCGTAGAAACTTCAAGCTTGGTATGCAGGCTCTGAGTATGGTCTAGTTGTGCACCTCCCCTTGTGGTTGCATTTGATTGTTCCCAAGAGGGTGTTTAACCCCTTTTTGGGGGTAAATCAGTGTTAATTTCAATGCAGACTCAAGTGATATGAATTGGCGCGACCACTTGGCGATATGTCGCCAAGCTTTTGGTCGCCAAGTGTTTGACGCTAACTTGGCTACATATCGCAAAGTTGGCGACAAATTTGGCGAAAAAAGTTTTTTTTGAATTTGGGTTCAACTTGGCGCTATTGGCGATATTTTGCGAAAAATTCACTGAATGATATTAAAATCAGCAATATTTAGAAAATTAACCATTGTTAAATATTTTTTGCATTGTTTCGTGGCAGATTAGGGGAGTAAATATTAGAATTGTTACCTTGCTCACTCCAAGCCCGTTTTTGACACTTAAGGCAACTACTAAGAAATTTACACGTAAAAGAAAGTAGTGTGGGGCCCATACCAGATTTTTTTTATCTTATTATTACTTCATGGCATATTGTTTTTTTTTTAGCCTTTGATAGCTTATAAGGCTCTTGTGCCAAAAAGCCAACCTATGTATGTACTTAAAAGCTCAAAACGCTAAAGAATAATTGCACTCTAGTGTTTAAATCATGCTTTCAGAAAAGGGGAGTCTCTCTTCTAAAATGGAAGGGGCTTCGTGTGCATGCGTCAGTGAAATTATTGTTTTAGATAAAAAAAAAAATGAATAGCAATTGCAAAAAGAAGGATGTATCTTGAAGCTTTTTTGATTGTTTTTCTATTTTACTGTTCTAAGAACTACAATCATTTAATGGTGCTTGGCTGCTTGTTTATTTCCTAAAAAATATCAAACGACAAAATCTTTCGTTTACTTGCGCTTTTTTAAAAATAATTCTTCCCAGTTTTTATTTGAAGAGGTTGGCAAATATGCGAATAAAAAACAATCTCTGAGTGCATTCCTATGTACTAATTAAATATTTTGTGGTTTAGTGAGGTATCTCATTTATAAAGCACATCTCTCTGAAATGCTCAGTTCTGAAGCAGTTGGGGATGGTTGTTAAGCTGTAAATATTATCTCACAGCTAGGTGTAATGTGTAACGATTAACATAAAAATCAGCTTTGAAGATTGGAGAACCATGAACAAAATTTTTAGATTGAACTGTTTATTAGTGTTTTCTCTATTAGATGGAGCGTATGTCTGCTATAGTGAAATTATAGTAGTCGTTTTTCAAAGCTGTAGCACATTTTTCACTGAATTTCAGTAATCTCATGAAAAAGTTTTGATTGATTACTTAGTGTTTATTAAAAACTATATTATTTTAGACTTTATTACTAAATTATTTATTTTTTTCTGTCAAAGTGTTTTTCTAAATTCTTTCTAATTTGTATGAAAAATATTCTTAATTTGTGAGAGGTACGTTCTTGTGCTAACCTCTTCGATTAATGTTTTCCCCATTTTGATAGGCCTAAGGATTTATATGATTGATAAAACTAGGTCTCTGCATGAAAGCAGCTACAGCATGAACATTGACACAAAAAGGACTAAAAAAAGAAAAAAACTGACTTAAGATAGTTTGTTTATTTTAGTCTCAAGTACTCTCTTTCCCCTGGCAAAATGTGTTAAAAAAAGGAATGTATGCTGAGGAATGAATAGTTTTGACACAGAAAAATTGTTGATAAATAAGCAGTTTATGGAAAACCAGAATATGTGATAAACTTTCTCAAGAATAAAATGCCATATTTTTCATTCGTAATGTTTTCAGCGGAGCACAGACTAAATAATCAATCAGCTGCAATATAGTAGCAATTTCAATAAAGTGAATAAATTTTAAGAGTTTTTAAGATTAGTTACATGATATCAAGTTTTCCTGCTAAGATCTTGGAAACCCTTAACCCAAATCTTGAATTGTGCAAAATATCTCAGTGACAGTTCTGCTATTGTTAAATAAAATATTTTAGGACTTTTGACATATATGATAGCACAAACTCCTCACTACCTTATTATTATTCTATTGCATACATTTAAAAAAAGTTCTATTTTGGTTTTAAAATTTTAATGGAAAATTTTTTGTTGATTAAAATTATGGCCATTCATTAGTGTGCTATGAAGTAATGTTGGTTTTCACGTCTTTTTATCCCCTTCTTTTTCAGGGAGGAATATTTATTAAATCAGTTTGCCGTGACTGAAAAGAAGACTATTCTACACGAAAGAAATGTGATAAAAGAAGTTTTATGGTAAATTTTGAAATTATTTGCAAAATGTGTTTTGTATTATTTGGTATGTTTTGTGCAGGGTTTCGTAATTTCTTTACATTATTTATTTTATTTATTTATTTTTTGCCCTTATTTAATCTTCTTGATACTGCAAAAATTATGGGGATCCTCTACCTCCATGCACTGTTTTTTAAAGCTAAAATATTTTGAGCTACCAGTGTGAAAATATGATGAATTTCTATATGAGATTATTTGCTTGAAGCTTGGCTATAGTTATTCCAGACTAATGAGCCTAGAATAAGGGTGAACTGTTGTCTCTGGATGCTATAACTGAGTTTGCTGCTGTGAGAAGGTAAAGGGCAAAAACTGCAATTTTTTTATTTTTTTGCATTTTTGTTGTTTATTGTACTGCTTTATTGTACAAGGTTGCATATTTGATTTCTGTTGAAAATAAAGCATGAAAAAGAAAAAAAAAAAGTTAAATTTCAACAACTATTGTTAGTATGTAATACAAAATGCATTTCTATAATTCGAGAGACAGAGATGAATGAAATATAGAATAATAAAGTTTGCCTTACGTGATCAAGTCAATATTTGAGAAAGTCAGTTAAGCACAGTTTGAATGTCAGTTTTCATACGTGCTACTTTTCCATGATAGTGGGGACTTTTGCTCTAAGTGTACATTTGTTGTGCTGTATACTCAATATAGTGGGAAGGAAATATTAGCGTGCATGTAATTCAGATAACGAAAAATGTTCGACCTAATACAAAATTTTTGTTTCTTTTATTTTGTCAAAGCTTTAGTACTTTTCAGCCTTAATATGCGGTTCAAAATTTTTGCCTCAATGTTGAAGTTTCGTAATCGTATTTAAAACTGCACATATTCCTTTATATTACATCCAATATTATTTCAAAGCTTTAATTATTTCTCAAATCATGTCTTTTTATACTTACTAATAATACTTCCACTTTTCAGGATACTTCATGGTATTAAGGACTCTTATGTGTTTTACTGGGATAATTCTAAATTTAAAGTGAATTCAAATGTTCATCTTTGCAATCTGACCTCTGTAAGCTGATTTTATATTAGTATATAAGATAATATTTTATTGTTTTAAGTAATCCGTAAACTGTTTTATATCAACTAGGATTTTAATAAATTTCCTTAAAGCTTTTTCTAATCTGCTCCAGTTTGAATAAAAGATTTATGCTAATACATTCTGTCATCTGTATAAGTACTTTGAGTAGTTGAACATTTTGCAATTTGTATACAACTATTTTTTATATTGCAAATAATTTATTGCTCTTTTATTTCGTTTCTGAATTTTTTCATGTGAATAATATATTTTATTACTCTCCTTTGTTTTCTGTTTCTTTTTTTTATTTTGATAGTTTAAATTAATTCAAAATGTTCTCAAACAGAAAGTGCTTCTATTAAGTTGGTTTTCAATGTTAATTATTTTTTTAAATAACAATAAGCAATTAAGTTTGCAGAAAATTCAAATGATTTCTCGAATATTAAAATTGTCTTCAGATATTGAGTTTGTATGAAAATTATTCCTCTGCTTTCTTCTCCCCTATAGTATACATTTACTGTACTTATGAAAGAGTTTTGTGAGTATGGTGCTAAAGTTGTATCCCTGCAAAAGTTTGTGGAAACTGTCCTTGTGGATGGCTCGAGTCTTCCGAAATGCCTTACTTTTCAGACATTTGCTGCTGCATTACAGACGCAGTTAAGAAGTGTATCAACTTCGCTGTGCAAGATTGAGAAATCTCTGAGAAAGAAAGGTAATTATTTTTCTTTGCACGACTTTATAAGTGCAAGATCTAGTTTTAGAATTTTTTACAACAAATCATAAACTGAGCATTTTTTAAAATTATCGTTTATAGCATTAATTTGTGGAATAGCTATAGAATATCGTACCCTGACCTTGTTGACCAAATCCTGCGTCATTTGATTTCTGCAATGATCACATTGTATTTCTGATTTCACTTCACATACAGTTTGGTTTGTTTGCACAGCGCTTAAATGTCACAGAACCTCCAGAGAAATAACATTGCATGGCATTGAGTCACAAGAGCTTATTAGTAATTTCATATATATTTATTTTAGAATTCTCTGTGAACATTATATGAGCAAATCCATGGTTGCTCATGTTGTGTAAATTATGGTATAACCTTGCTGACACCATGTTTCTTTAAGTCGGTTACATTAGATGCTAGTTAATTAAATCAGTTGTTAATTGATTTAGCTGATTTACTGAATGAGCCGCTTTATTAAATCAAAATTGTTTAGAGTCAATGTGATTCATGTAAGCAAGGGCCACTGTATATAATTATGTAATTATAAAACAGATATATTATACCTCATATTGTAATGCAGATAATCTAAATGAGTGACACACACTTGCATATATTACGTTTATATATCCCTACAAAAACAATTATTAAAATATCATTTTTTTATTTTGTCAACTCATTATGTAAAGTTACATTATGTTAATAATTTTTGTATACGCAACGTTATTTAGATTATTGATTTATACCATGGTTATTGTAATGTGTAATGTATGCTTATTGTGTAATACAAATTCACATATTAAAATATGTTGAATATAGACTGCATAAATAAACATTGAACTTAATTCTGTCATTTTTTCTCTGCAGATGAGACTTTTACAATTTTGAATCTAAAGGAAAAACTTAAGATCATTTTGAAAGACATTGACACTCTTTATTTTATGCATCAAGAAATGTCAGCTGCTGTATCGGACATGGTCGATCCTTTTGAAAGAACATGCTCTTTATTGCAGTTCCTATGGTCGTATCTTTCTCGTCAAGTTTTGAAAGAACCGAACTCATCAGCGGTATTCTGTTTTAGTAGTTGAAAATTTTAGTCCTCTTGCATTATTTTAGTAATTTAAACAGGGTGCATGTGTAACCTAAAAAACCTTGCAAGTCCTTAATTTTTTTTTTTTCTCAAAGCCTAGTAAATCCTGTCAAGTTAGGAATATTTTGCAAAAACATCTGTAAAATCCTTGTTTGTCTTAGTGCCATGACACAAAAACGTAATTTTTGTAGCTAACGTGTGACTTATAAAGCTCTTCCCGCAGAAAGGATTCTTGATGAAAGTGAAAAAAAATAAATAAATAAAAACTGTCGTGGCAAAAATACAGTTTTGCTGCGTTGTACCATCATGGCAAAAACTGATGTGTTTTGCGGAGACATAACTAGAAACTTCAACATGTTTTTCAACTAAGTATGCAATTTTAAAATATTAATTTTGATTTTAACTTCCTTTTTTATTTTTTATTTTAAAGCAGTGAGGTATTGATAAAATAAACGAACTTTTCTTACTAGAATTTGTTTTACCTCAAAAATCTAAATTCATTTATAAGGTTTCTGATACGTTTATTATGTTTTGTCTCCTATTTAAATCTATTAAATTTAGAATCTTAAGATTTTTATTGTATTAATTGTACAGTATGTTTACAAAATTAAATACGCATTTAGTTGGAATACTGTAAATTAAATAGTTAAAAATGTGTCTTTCTTACTTATTATGTAACTTGTGTTAAAGTTGGTTCTGCTTCTTTCATTTGTGTCATTCTTGCTTTTTGCCATAATGAGTGCTGAAAAGTCTGAAAGTGCATGATTTCTACACTGCTGGTAGTGTACACACCCTGATTAAATTACTGAGATGTTCTCTTTTCTTGTCTTTGTAAAATTTACATATCAAATTGTATGCATTAAAATGTTAATTTGTTATAGGTGAAGATAACTTTAAGTATATTTTTGAAAACTTGTAAGCCTCTTTTCACCTTTTTGGAAAAGCTGATTGTTTTTGAAACTTTTGAAGACCCTTGTGAAGAATTCTTCTTTATTAGGTAAAAGTCCTTCTATTAAAATGTTACATTCCCAGTTTTAAACCTTTTTACTTCCTTTTACGTAGTAAAGGAAGTATTGTGATCGCGAAAAAAAATCACTCAAATTTGAGTCTAAATTTTGATTTTGTTCACCCCCGAATGAATGTACAGTAGTTTTTTCGACCTGTCAGCACATGCATATGTACCTACCAACATATAAGTAGCCAAAAAATCCTTTTCAACCACCCCCGAGTTAATTACGACGAGTTTTCTCGTGACGTCTGTATGTGCGTATGTATGTGCGTATGTGTGTCGCATAACTCGAAAACTATATGCCGTAGAAGCTTCTAACTTGGTATGTAGGCTCTGAGGATGGTCTAGTTGTGCACCTCCCCTTGTGGTTGCATTCGAATGTTCCCAAGGGGGTGTTTTACCCCTTTTTTTGGGGTAAATCAGTGTTAATTTCAATGCAGACTCAAGTGATATGAATTGGCGCGACCACTTGGCGATATGTCGCCAAGCTTTTGGTCGCCAAGTGTTTGACGCCAACTTGGCGACAAATTTGGCGAAAAAATTATTTTTTGAATTTGGGTTCAACTTGGCGCGGTTGGCAATATTTTGCGAAAAATTCACTGATTGATATTAAAATCAGCAATATTTAGAAAATTAACCATTGGAAAACATTTTTTGCATTGTTTCGTGGCAGATTAGGAGAGTAAATATTTGAATTGTTACCTTACTCACTCCAAGCACTTTTTTTAACACTTAAGGCAACTACTAAGAAATTTACACGTAAAAGGAAGTAGTGTGGGGTCCATACCAGATTTTTTCAAAATTGTTTGCAAATATTTTTATGGCACACTTATTCTAGTAAAATTTAATTTTATTGTATTCTGTTATTGAAATTTATAAAAGTTATTTATTCTCCATGTAGCAAACTTCATTGCACCATAATTTAATGTATCTTGTTCAGATTTAAAAAAGTAAAATGTCTGTGATATGCTCCAACAGGCATTTGCCCCTATCCATATGAAATTTTAGAACGGAGCTTAAATCTTTTCCCCATAGTTTACAGTTAAAAGACAAATTTTTAAAAAGTTTCCATTTTAGTTAAAGCAATTTCAGTGCAGATTAAAGTGTTAAGATTTGACCTTTTTAGTAACTTATTCATTAATGGCTGAAAAGATTTTTTTTTTTTACTTTTGCTCAAAAGTACAGTTCTAAAAGTAAGAAAGTATTAAATTTTAAGGGGGAGGGGCTTGAGCCCCCACTTGCTTCTTCTTATGGGAGTCCATGCCCACAGGTAGTCTGGTTTTCCCTACTCTAGAAATATTGAATGTCAAATTACACTAGCATTCTGTAATAGAATAGCTATTGTAGGCTTAGCTCCTTACCTGTTGAATTTTACTGTTGAAATGAGCAGTAGTAAATTGTTTTCTGTACAAAAAAAGTCCCTGTATTTTTTTCTTTTTTATTATAGTTACAGCGCATTTTAAGTCTGTATTATTTTTGCATCCTCATCAGAAACTTAAAGATATTTCACCTGATATGTAGTTCGGGTGAACAAGTATTCTTAATGCACTTATTTTTAAGTCAATAGAATTTTCAATTATCAAAACTCATGGATTCTGTTTTGTAAGTCTCAAAGTAAAAACCATCAAAACATCCTTAAAAGTACTGCTCTGAGAATTAACTTGTAACTTAAGTTGAATTGCTGCCTGTAGTGCATTTTGTCTTGTGCATCTGGTGTGTAGGTAGTTTCAAGTGGACAGCATTTTAAACCTGTGTCCTTCCAGAAAAAAAATTAAATTAACAATATTAATTAATTGCGCATTTGTAAATGATAAAAACCAGTATTTAAATCGATTAAAAAAACTTTTAAATCCCAATTGTACCCTGTGTAACGAGAAGAGACGGCTCAAAGTAAATTAATTTCCTACTCTCCGCACTTTTCCCCTGATGGTTGTCGTAGTTACCTTGCTATGGACTTCTTCCCCATTTAGCTTTAGCAACAATGGTTAAATGCAAACGGTTAAAATTGCTTTGTGCATAAACTATTATTCTATTGAAAAATCAACGTTGATAAAGCTCAACATTTTCTTGGAAATTTTTGCTGCATTAATGTATGACTAGATTTGTTAGAAAACGTTGAGAAATAACTGAGACATGAGGATATAAGTAAAAGCGTAAGCCTCATTCGATAAGCATAAAATAAATGAAATGCCTTGACAGCAGTGTATAAAAGAAAAGAGTAAAGCTGTTTTCTTTCGTATGATTTCCATGGAGACAATGCAAAATTTCTAAACTTGATACGCCTATTTTAAAGTAAACTAGTATAGTAGAATCAAAAAACAACTTTCTGCTGGAACGAGGTGTCACACCGCAGATCTATCTATTTTGTTTGGATTTCCATATTTGAATCAATTTCAGGATATTTGATCTGCTGTAGCACAGCATCAGCAACCTTGGTTGATATTTTATTCTATTGTATTCATATTTTAATTTTATTAATTGTTCTTTTCTTTCCTTCCCTTTTTTCTTTAGACAAGAAAGTATCAGTGTCACAGATGAAACATTTTGGGAACATTCCCTCGTTTTAAAGAAATTGCCCACTCAAGTTGAAAAAGATTTTTTCCTGAAACCATTCTTAAACGATTTTCTGATTGCTGGAAAATCGGTTCAGATATTAAATAAAATAAGCTCCCCAGTGAAAACTACATCCCTCCTGGACAATGTTCATGGTAAGTGTTTTTCTTTCTTCTGGAGATTGTTTTTGTATTTTCATCATTATTAATGATGTCATTATTTTAAACTAGCTGCGAGGCCTGGCTCTGCCTAGTCTACCTAGAGCAGTGGTTCCCAACCTGTGGGTCGCAACCCCAAATGGGAACACGAAGCATTTCTCATAGGGTCGCGACACTATCCCTAGATTTAAGAAAACTTTTTATAATGTAGGTAAAAAACTAATATTCATAGGAAAAAAGTAATGAATTATAAGCAGCATCCATACTTAAGTGCAGTGGTCTGTCCAGAAGAGGGGCTATGGGGTTGCGTCATTCTCTCCTTCCTAAACTGGAACCCTTGATCACCCCGAAGCGGCATCTTCTAAGAAAAGCTAAAATTTTGGTTTAAGGACTTCAATCTCTGCTAATTTCCCTGATTTCTCCTCTCCCTAACCTCATCCGAAATCTTCTAAAATTTCATTTTTGGAACGATTTCGAATAATTTCTGGTAGAGAGTTTCTGCCTCCGAACTCTTCATCTGAAGTCATCAAAGATGGCTTAGGGTGGCGTTTTTAGGATTTTAATTTAAAGAAGATTCTGGAGAAGAGTTTCGAACACAATCCCATCCTCTAGCTTTGTGAAAAGTAGCTAAAAATTGGAATTTTAGCACTTCAATTTCGAAAAAGAAAAAAAATCAAGGAGAGGGCCTACTGTCCATTTCACATAGTTCAAGATTGCGTAAAACTGCGTTTTTAGGTCATAAATTTAAAAAAAAGGTCTTGGGGAGAGTGTGAACATTCCCCTTAACAAAGATAACCTACTATTGTATATATTTGAGCTGAAATTCCGAAAAACTTCCGGGGAAGTGCTCCTTCTTCCCAAATACACACACCATTAAAACTCGTTTAAAATGTCGTTTTTAAAACTTCATTTTTGAACACTTCGGGGGTGAGTTTCTGAACTCAAACTCTTTTTAATATTATCAAGTATGCCCTAATAATTGTGTCTTTATGACCTCAATTTTTCGATGAAGAGTACTGAACATCATCACTTTCCTTACTTCAGGCAAAAATAGTTTACAGCTGTGTTTTTTAAGATACTTCATTTTATAGAACTTAGGGAGCGTCCCTGATCTCCCCTCTATCTCCTCATTTCTAAAACCGAAATTTCCGAAGAAACAACTCTGGGATCAAGCCTTTCATAAAACTATATGAACCTCTTTTCCTTCTACTATCTCCAGAGAGCGAGTAAACTGCAATTTTAGGACTAGTATTTCGAAAAATTACGTATGGAGTTAATATTAGGGAGGAGGAGGAGGACATGCGGGGTAACTCATCAAAAAGGGGTCGCGAGTTGTTTAGCTCATCAAAAAGGGGTTGCGACGTGAAAAAGGTTGGGAACCACTGAGCTAGAGAATAAAAGTTATATTAAGTGAAGCGTTTCTAAAAGTCCAAATTAGATCAAAGTCGATATTTGGCCGGCACTCAGTACCAACAATTCATGAATTGGCAAATTTTTTTAAATCCCTCGTTGCAGGAAAAGCCTAAAAGCAAAAGCAAGAATTTTATTTGTTCACATTCAAGAAGGAAGTGGCAACACATATTTATTCGGTTTTTTCTTATTAATGATTTCTTTCACGAGAATTAATTTCTTTCACGTTCGTGCAGACGATTTTAAAATTGATATTTCCAAACTTAAAAATGCTCGTCTCTTTTCTCCTGGTGAAAATATCAATAGTAATTTGAAAATCTTCAGAATCTTGGTTAAAAGTATTTTTAGCTCTCTTTCCAATAAGACCAAAATCAAGAAGATCCTATAATTCTTTTGGGTAGAGCCATTTTACACCATTTGTGAGTCTTAAACTAAAATTCAAATGGTTCCATACTTTTTTGGTGTTCAAAACCCCCAACAACCCTTCCCGTATAATCACGTACCTTCCTACCAAATTTGGTCCAGATCTGACGTAAACTGGAGAATATATATCTATAGGGAACATACACACATATTCTTTCTTCTCAAAAGAATAACATGGAATGCAAAAAATACGTTTAACCCATTAATGCCTGACATTTTTTTTCCAAAGATATTTTGTATACTGGTTACAAACAGTATTTAATGGACAGGAAAAATAATAAAAAAAATATTATGTAAAAAATATTTTTTTTTATTAAGGAAAGAAAAATCGTCCCTTAAAAGTACACTAGACCACAGAGGGTACATACTTTTTTTACTAAATTTTTTTTTTTGCCTATGATATAATATTTAAAAAGACATTTTATAAGAAGAAATAAAATCAGATATTAACATAAACTGGGAAGCTGGGAATAACTTTGAAAACTTAGCTTTTTTTCTTGAGATTGCGAATGATGTCATTTTTGATAAAGATCATATTAAAACGGCTACAGAGCACACTTTACAATGGTTATGTGCTGCAGTCTGTTAATAACGAATTGAAACAATACCAAGGTACTCATTGAACACTATTATTTGGTTGAAATGTGCATTTTGGGGAAATTCAGACCCTTTTTTAGACCGTCCCTAAAAAGGGACGCTAGGCATTAATGGGTTAAAAACTAAAAAATGATCAATAACGCACTCGCATCTTTCTGCATTCAGTAAATCATCACCCCAAAAAGGAAAACAAAAGTGTGAAAGACCGGCAGATAATTGGAGTTTATTGTACATTTTATTGTTTAGAAATGATGAAAATGACTTCAAAGTAAATAATTTTGGGATTAAAAATATGCATTACTGCACAACTCCTTGTACTAGGAGCAAAAAACAGGTATAGTAAATGGTTGAATATTTACAGGTGAATTATATTTAAAGTTTATGAGAATAATTCAGAATTTGGTCTGTAAAAAAGAAGTTGAAGGAGATGCTTCAAACATAGAAGAAAAAGAAAGTAGAAGTGAGGATCCTCTATTGAAGCAAAACATTTTTGGCTATGAAGGAAGTAGACACAAATTCTTTTGTCCAGATACTAATCCTATGTATTTGCCTGCTGCAAAAAGGAAACCAGTGGAGCTATTTTCAAAGAATCAGATTGAAACATTAAGGTAAGTTTCAACTTAATTTTGAATCATATTTTTTTTGCTTCTGTGCGTGATCAATGGAAAACAGGATTTCAGTTGTGGTAGGTCGCATTGTTCATAAAATGAAAAAATATTAACCGAATTGCGATAATGGAGCTTGGCATTTGCCCTTTTTTTCTCAAATATAACAGAAGAACAAAAAGTGCATGATCCTTAAGCGAAAGCAATCATTGGGGTACTGAGCATAACCTTATTATAAATCTGAACTTACATGTATGAAATGCTATTAAGTTCAACCGTATACTGTCTTAATGGGCATTATGTCCCTTAATAAATGTAATATTGGGGTTTTAAAAACATTTGTTCTCTCAATACAGTGAAATCTGTGTATAACGATACTCAAGGGTTCGGGAAAAAATATCGTTATAGACAGATTATTATTATAGACAGTTTGAGCAAGATTGGATGGGAAATTGGCTGGGACCAAACCAAAATATTGTAATAGGCAGGTTTATCGTTATGTACAGTATCGTTATACACAGGTTTCACTGTACTAAGTACAATTCTGAACTTTTCATTACAAATTAGAAAAAGAAAAAAATATTACCTACTGTGTATTTATTTCTATAAAGCTGTAGTGGCTGAATTTCGAATTCAGCTTTCAGCAGGAGATAAAACATAGGGAGGCAGTTGAGAAAATATGTTAACTTATTTATTAGCCTTCGACATTTTAGCATTCTAAAGTCTTTTCTCCAGTTTTTGCTTTAGGTCTTTTAGACTTAACTTAAACCCTGATGGAAAGTGATTGAAAATTTTAACTTTTTATGTTGCTGAGCACAATCAGCAAAAAAAAATCAGGATTCAACTAGGGTCATTCCATAGTGACTAACGTAATATTCAGAGCTGATTTTGTAACTGTTTTTACTTGTAACTTAAAGGATAAAAAATATCTTTTAGCTATGCAGGTGGATTTACAATGTACAATGGCATCTATGTATCATTTCTGCTCAGAATTTGAAGCAAAATTACTGACAGTAGATATTTTTTCAACCAAAATAGCAACGTGACTAACATAACATTTTTGCAGCCCTGAAAATTAATGCGCATGTTGTGAGGCAAAAATTTCTCAAAGTTAAGCAAGTGTTAAAAATTGATCGATATATTTAAAAAGTGTTTCAAGTTGGCTTTTAAAAACATTAAACACATTTATTAAACGTTAATTTTTTTTAGTCTTAAGTGTCACTTTTACTCAAGATGACGTGTGACTAACATATCTTGACTAACGTAACCATCGAATAACAAGCAGTAGACACACTACAAACTATTTATTATGGCTAATCTCAGTGATAATTACAATACTTTTTCAGTTTTTTTTTTTTAAACTTATGTTATATGATTTTTATTTATTTATTTATTTATTGATATTTTTTCACTTCGGTATTTTTTTTCTTCGGCTGAGGTTGACATTTCTATGGAATGACCCACTATTTTAAAATTTGTTTATTTTGACCATATTATAGAATATGTTGAATGTCCCTTTATATGGATGTCCTTTTTCTTACATTTCCAGAATTATTGAAAATTTAAAACCAAGTGTTCCTAGAATCTTGAAAAGGAGCATATTGAAATCCATTGAAATTTGTACAAACTATGCCTGTTTTCCAATCTGTGGGAATCTCATGAATTTATTGAAAGAGAAATATCACATTATGATCCATATTCTCAATATGAGGGTATGTCCTTTTTTTTTTCTTTTTCAATTAAAAAAGTTTTAAAAGTAATTGTTGTTGCTAATGTCATTGTTGTGAGCAAATAATTATTTTCAGAAATATTTTCTGATGGAATCTGGAGACTTAATGTTCAGCTTCTATTCAACAGTTTTTGAAAAAGTGAGTACATAATTATTAACATTGAAAACATGATTTCTTAGTTTTGATTTTTATTTCTTTATTTATTATTATTATTACAGTGGAGTCTCAAAAATCCGAGGTAATTAGGGCTGGCACTACCTCGGATTATTGGAAACTCATATTATCAGAAAAATATGAAAGATTTTGGCAATTTAACGTGATACTCAACTATAATGAAAACAGAAATACATACCTTCGATCCATATTGTAATTGGGTCATTCCAACAAAAATGGTATAAATCATGTCTAAAACTGTTTATTTAAGAAAAATATTAAGAAAAATATTTTTTTCGTCATTAATACGACTAATAGAGTGGACATCCAACCGTTCAAATTAACTAACATAAAAAAAGAATTACGCTCAACCTTTTTGTTGACTACATAATTCAATGCAGAAAGCTAATCATGGCAGTTTTTCTCAATTTTTTGTAAAAAATGTATCAGAATGTATGCAATTGTTTATTTTATTTCCAAAAGGCTTGTAACAGAGTGGACAATTCGAAACATAGAAAATCTAAAGACATGGATAAATAATAGTGTTTTTTGTCGAATTTTTTTTTTTTCATTTGCATAATAATCTTCGGAAATAGTGTCAGAAGCATCTTTTGTGCAATGCAGTGTAATTTATTAACCAACAAAAAAAAATACACTTAATAAGTGGTAGTTATTAAAATTGATTTCGAAAAATTCTAAAGTCTTGGGACTGATTTGTGCCATTTTCGCTGGAACGACCCAATTGCTTACAGATAGATTTACAGTTTAAATTTTTTTCTCAATTTTTTGCTTTTTTGCTGCTCTGATACATTACTTCTCTTTTTAACTGCAACATCTAACCAACACTTTAAAAGCAAAACATCAGCTGAGGTGGCTTCATTTTGTTGTTCTACATATTTCAAAGCAAGTTCTAATGCTGCAGAACCTTCACTGGGAGAGTTTTTTTTTTCAAGTGGCTGAGAATCATTTTCATCTGTATCATAACAATCTTCCCCTCCTTCTACCATTTCTATGATGTTAGATTCTGTTATTTCATTGCTCTTTATCAATCTTCAACATCAATGCGTATTCGAAATGATAAAACTGGGGAACGATTTGAATGTGAAAAAGTGACATTTGCATTAACAGAGAAATTCATAACCTCATTGTACACAATAAACTTTAGGGAACTTGGACTCTTATTAAAGAAAATACAATAGAGAAACAAGTTTGCTAATCCTTTTCAAACCACCCCCTAGCCAACTGCTAAATGTCTTAAGTAACTGATAAGAGTAGAAAGAGTGTCGGACAGGTGGGTGACTAAAAGTGAGGTTGATATTCCAGGAATAAAAGAAAAAAATAACATTTCTGAGAAAAGCAAAAAAAAAAACTCAACGTTTGTGCCCCTCCGATTGAGCTGAACCTCGGGTTTTCGAGACTCCACTGTATTTTGACATTTTTTGTACTTAAATTATAAAGCTGTTTACAATTTTTTAATATTTAAGTTGGTGAATTTTTTGTTTAAGATTTTCTACCATGAGTCTTGGCAGGACATTTCTTTCTTGTATAGTGCTTTGCAAAATGCCATCTTGGACAGCAAGGAGGGATGTGAAAAGTATGTATAATTTTGGATTGAAGTTAAACGGATGGAACAAAATTTGAAATTTGTCTTAAAATGCTGCCTCAAAAATATTAATTTTAACATTGTACTAATTACAGATAAACATAATTGATGCTTATTCTTTTCAAAATTTGCAAATACTTATTTGTTAAATTTTGAGACATTTGTTAGATAAATAATTGTTTTACAAGTGATGTTTTATATTTGATACTTTTTAATCTTCTGTACTGAAACCAAAAATATCACCAAAATAACTTTATTTGGGAGGGGGGGCACCTGCAGGGGTCTTAAGGTATAGAATTCCTCTTCCCCAGATGAAGGGGGGCCAGGGGTCCTCCCTCGGAAATTTTTAGATTTTTGTACCTTGAAAAGTTATTTTACATACTTTCTGGTTTGGACAACTCACACAAATAAATTAATTTGTGACATGACTTTTTAAATGTAAAAGAATTTAAATGTTTTTAGTTTTGCAACTTTTCTAGTTTAATTAAACCATGTCACTTGTCTTACGGGATATTATTACAGCTCTCTTTTGTGGTGAGCAGTGCAGGAGTAATATCCCAAGTAGCATCAACTCATCAGATTTTGCTCGGCCGATCATCGAACTCCTCGTAAACTGCTCCCGTAACGTACAATGACATCGTTTCGATCAGTATCCGAGCATGGTTTTCGATGAGCTACTTTTCATCGGAAAGCGATATCCTTCCGATCAACTTTCCAGATGAAAATAAGCTGAGCATCCAAAATTGATCCTAAATTCATCGGCACGGGACTGCACTGCTCGTAAATTGCTCCAAATCTCATCGTATTTCGAGCAAAACTCATCGAATTTTGCTGCTCGGATTATGTTTGGCCGATGAGACATATTGGAGCAATTCCCAATGAGAACTCATTGAATCCGATCATCGGCCGATGAGAATTTCATCGGGTTTCGATGAATGGCCGATCGTCTGCCGATGAGATTACGCTGCTAAGGATAATGCTTGCGGCCTGTGGCATATGCATAATTTTCTCGAGGAAGTGATTCAATTTTTTCAAACATATATAAACACTCCCCACCCCACTACGTTTCAAAGTAAGCAAAATTTACATTTTTGACTAATGTAATACCAGTGCTAGGCGATTTCTTCAGTGGGGCTAGACAAACTTTGCAACTTTAATACATAATTTCAGTTTTAAAGTTATAAATGATCAAATAAACCTTTCTTGGATAAAAGGAATTTAAAGTATTACTGATATATAACTATATTATTTATCCAAATCAAGGGGACTCTCCCTTTGAAAGTTTTCTGAATCATAGTTCTAAAAACGCCATTTTCGATTTCTTTTCTGGATGTTATATATAGAGAAAGAAGAGTTTTGGGGCCATGCTCTGGAAAAATTTCGAAATTTTAGTCTTAAAAATGCAATTGCTGGCCATCTTCAGTTTCACTGGAAATGGAATAGGTTCAAATATTAGCTTCTGGCAAGTTTTCAAGCTTGTAGTTAGCTTTAAAAATGCACTTTTAGTCGATTTTTAGTGATGCTAGGAGCAATGTGTCTTCAGAAGTTCTCCCCTGGAATTTTTTCAAAATTGAAATCTTAAAAAGAGGATTGTAGCATGAGGGAAGATACAGGGTTCATGGAAACATCTTAGATATTGTTCAAACTTGCAATTTTACACATGTTGTGGCAGTACAAGGAAGATCTTTTTTAGTGCAAAATTTTTAGCTTATGAATGAAAAGGCACCCAATTCTTTTCATCCATAGGCTCAAAATTTTGCACTGAAAAAGGTGTTCCTTGTAACGCCAAAACTTGTGTCTGCAGTGTTCCTGCTCATCTGTTCTTTAAATGCTTTATTTGCTTTCATGTTTAAACCCAGTTTACTTGCTATAACAAATAAAATTTTCATTCGTAATATTTAGATAGCAATAATTATGCCATTTTTTCTTACAGTTTGGGCATATATTTGGACAGTCAAAATTCAGAAGTTAAAATCAAAAAGCCTTTAAGTTTTCTGAATTCACTTCAGTTATTTTATGAAGTATGTAAATTTGATTTTGTGAAAATTATTTGAATTTCCATTTTATGGACAATTGTTTTAGTTGTTTTTCTTGTTTTAGGTCGAGTGGCCGATCAATATCATATTAGGAACACAAGTACAAACTCAATACAGTGAAATATTTTCATTTTTACTTCAAATTAAATGTGCCAAGTATCTTTTAGATAAATCATATTCAATTAGTGAGTTATTTTCCTTTTATTTGTGCATGCAGATATTTACTAAGGTTGTTTTGCTATAGCTGTTGTTTCTTTGTTGATTTTTTTTTTTTGGCAATGCCACAACTTCATTAATAATTATTCATCAAATTTCAAAAGTAAGGTACCAGTTTAACTTTTTTTCTGCTGCTTTCGGGGAAGAATAAAGAAACAATTCACATCATGGTTTTGTCAAAAAAAGAAAACAGATTTATTCTGATTTTATTAAACATTGACTTAATGTACAGAATTATGTAAGGGGAGCCAGTAGTTCAGTTGGTTAAAGCGTTGCGCTAATAACCCAAAGTTCATGAGTTTGAATCTTCAATGAGCCTGAAACTTCTTCAGAAAATTCAGAATTTGGATTCAAGTTTATATGAATATGCAATTTGAACTCAGTGCTGGATTACGAACTGCAGTTCTTTGCTGTAAAAATCCGGAAATATTTTTTTTAGATTGTTAAATCATATTTAAAAAAAAAAAATCAGCAGAATTGAGTCATTGATTTTATTTTATTTTGTTATATTATTATGCATTGCTTTAATGTATAGCATCCCAGGATAAAGGCCCTTCAGCTGAGTTAATCAAAGTAGCATGCAAATAATACGAAACTCATTTGTTCAGTGTTCCTTCTTCCTTTACTAGAAGAATAGTTTCGGATTGAGGTATTTTCCTTTAGCTGAATTTCGATCGAAATTGCCATAAATATAAACTATGAACTTATCACCGTGTTCAAAACCACATCTGTTGCATTAAAATCAGAAAGAAAATGTTTATTTCAACATGATAAATCTTAGTATCACACATTATTTTTCAACGGGTTTGTATGCAACACATTTTATAAAGAAAAAAACAACAATGGAACAATTACATAATTTTTCTAAAATGCGAGGGGGGTCCCTTCCTGGTTGCCCAAATGAAAGGCCTGTATTTACTTCTAATAGAAAGTTTAGTTACTTTACTTTTCCAGCTGCATTAATTTTAACGTGTTATTTGCACTTTAAAAATGCCATTAATCATGCATTTTTTAAATCACATAATTGTTTTTTATTAGGACTGGATGAAAATAAAACTGCTGTGAAAGAAATAGTGAAAGCAATATCAAGACATGAATATCCGAAGCAACAGAAAATTCATGGGATGTACATAATGCGAATGAGATTGCTCTTTTTCGTCAATGGGTTACACAACTACATCATGAGCAGGGTTTGTTGATTGTTTACCATATCAATATATTAATGGTGTACAGTGTCTACTGGTGTTAGATATGTTACTGAAATTCAGGCTGAAGAGTAAAGATATTCAAACTGACTTTAAAAGTAATTTTTTCAGATTATGGTTTGCTTCTTACAATTGAAATGAAAAGTAAAAGAAGATAAAGGAGGAGTACTACTCTTTTGAAAACCTTAAAACTCTTACTCATTCATTGAAAGATTCCTTACTTTTTCAAGAAAACTGTCCTATGTATTAATTTGTTATATAAAAAAAATATGTATAAGGTTTAGTTTAGTATCAAACAAAAGGTATTTCAGATAATTATTAATAATATTTTTTTTTTCAAGCTTATTTTATTGGGCTCCTGCATACACCTTTTAACATCATTGCAGTTAAACTTTAAATACATAAGCTATAATTTAAAATCTACAATTTTTTTTTTTTTTTGTCATTTCAATACTGATGAAGCCTAGTATCCTACTTTGGAATAAATGGTTCCAGATGTCTTGAAATTACATTTGTAATTATTTGTAGATACCTGGTTAAGGCTATTCTAGCCAAAGTTAGTAATGAGGATGATCAGTTTCTTGTTTTTGTACAAATTAAGTGTATTAATGTGTGTTTCTGAAACATTCATCAAAAATCTTTCTTGAAAACCTTTGTAAATATGCAACGTAAGGAGGGTGGTTATTTTATAAAAGTACTTACACACCTAGAATTTTTTTCATTGTAGTTTATTGTAGAAAATGAAGAACAAGTAAATCAGCTGCAAGAGGATTTGGATCATATTACTAAGTGGGCAGACAAGTGGGGCATGGCAGTAAATGTTGGGAAATGTCAAGTGCTGCATTTAGGTCATGGAAATAAGTGTACAAGCTATTATTTACAGGGTTCAACAGTCATTAGTCAGGCAGATGGTGTTATGGATCTGGGTGTATTAATAAATCAGGACTTCAAGTTTAGTCAACCGTGCAGCATAGTTAGTAAGAAAGCCAATAGGATGCTTGGCTTTATCAAC
Source organism: Uloborus plumipes (assembly GCA_038373865.1). NCBI lineage: Eukaryota > Metazoa > Arthropoda > Arachnida > Araneae > Uloboridae > Uloborus > Uloborus plumipes. The sequence continues at coordinate 31,292 of JAXGGA010004715.1, read as the reverse complement.
AGATCTATTTCAAACCAATCTAAGAAGGTTCTTCTGCCTTTATATGAAAGTTTGGTAAGACCTCATTTGGAGTATGTTGTTCAGTTTTGGTCTCCTTATCTCAAGAAAGATACCAATTTACTGTAAGGGGTTCAACGGAAGGATACAAAATTAGTAAATGGGCTTTCAAATTTATATTATGATTCTCAGCTTAGAATGTTTAATATCTATAGTTTTGAGCAAAGGAGAGTCAAAAGGGACATGATTCAGTTGTTTAAATTTATCAAAATAAAAGATGCTAAAAAGCTTAACTTCTGCATAAAAAGCAGGACAAGGGGTCATTCTTTGAAGCTGTTCAAATCTCAGGCTAACCTGGAAGGTAGGAAAAAATACTATTTAGTAGGGTTGTGAACACTTGGAACAACTTACTGGAAGAAGCTCTAATGGGGAAGGGAGTTGAGAGCTTTAAGAGGGCCATCATTGATCTTCATTGGAGACCAATAAATTTACTAGGCCTATCCTAGCTGGGCTCAGAGCCTGATGCTGGCCGTCACATTTGAATTTGTATACTAAATTGGGAATATAGCATGAGAGAATAATTCTTTAATAGCAAAACCAAACCAGTGAAACTAGAATGCAAGAACTTCCTTAGTTCTCTTTTATAATAGCTTTCCCTTAAACTCTATCCACTGCCGATACAGATCTGCATCACTATTGTCAAATCTCGAAGAAGAAAACTTGTTTTAAACTTCCAAATGCCAACAAATCAGTATTCTTGAAATTATACTCTAACCTAAAATGTTCATCTTTGTAATAGACTTTTTTTCTGCTTGTCATTATTTCTACGTAAATAATTTAATATTCCCTATTGCTTAGTGATTGGCTATATCTATATCTTAGAACCAGACTAACTCAAGCTCATTTTCATTAATTTTCAGGAGAGAGCAAAAATGTTTTTCTGGTGCATAAAAAGGATGGGACTCGCGCTCTTTTGATGATCTTAAATAATAGTAAAGGAATTTCTTTTATAGAATAACATTTTCATGAGTCACTGCGGAGCAAGACTCTACATACAAGGCAGTAAGAAAGTGAAAATCGTAACTTTTGGACTTGCTCTATTCTGGCTCTGAGATATATACAGGGTGTCCACTCCTATCGTGGACCAATAGCTAATTTCTAAACCATTAAAGATAAGCATATAGTTCATTTAGGAAAAAATCTTTAAATTACGAAAGGAATTTTGGGTCTATTCAATGTTTTTCAAAAAATCAAATTTTGAAAAAGTTACGAAATTTAAATTTTTATACAGCCCCCCAGTTCTATCAATTATATATAGTAAAACATTCTTGACACTGTAACGTTTAAAACTAAAAAAAAATCACTCTTCTACCACAAAAATTGACCGAGTTATGACGTACGTTTTGAAAAATCAAGATTTTGAAGGATATCATGACGTCATCGAGAGATCGCTTAAGGGACCGTATGTGAAATATTTCAAAAACTTGATTTTTCAAAACGTCAAAACTCGGTCAATTTTTGTGGTTAAAGAGTGATTTTCTTTTAGTTTTAAACATTACGTTACAGTGTCAAGAATGTTTTACTAAATAGGATTGATACGACTGGGGAGCTGTATAAAAATTAAAATTTCGTGACTCTTTCAAAATTTGATTTTTTTTGAAAAACATTTCGTAGCCCAAATTCCTTTCGTAATTTAGAGATTTTTTCCAAAATGAACTATATGCTTATCTCTAATGATTTAGCTATTGGGCCACGATAGGAGTGGACACCCTGTATATAAAGACAATAATTTTTAATATCCAGCTTATATTTACTTTTTAACATTTCTAGATTCATAACAGTTTTGATGTAGAATTCAGTGAAGAACTTCGAAATTCAAGAACTATCGATGACGTGATTGTAGTCCACAACGCATACCTAAAGTCTCTTCATGAAAAGTGTCTGCTGGACAGGCGACTCCCATTTTTGAAGGAACGGATATGTGATGTGCTGAATCTGTGTTATACTTTTCAACAGCTCTGGCTAAAAGGAATTGATCTTGTTTGGTAAAAATTTGCTGCATTAACTTTGTTATTTATGTTTGAGCGTTTGTGGTCTGATTTTTCTGGGCTTATTTATTTATGTAATTTATTCTAGTTTGGAAGATCTACAAAGCATTGAAGAGCAGTTCAGCAAATATTGTGATTTCCTGTATTGTGTATTCAACACGTCATTGCGGCGTGGAGTTTACAGTCATTGTAAGTTTGATTTATGTTTGGTAGCATAAAATAAGAAGAAAATAAACTCATTATTTAATATTTAAAAAAATATTTAATTTAAACAAGGGATGATTGAATTCGGTCAACTTCTTGTATTCAGCAAATTATATAGAGAATGTTCTGCTAATTTATATTTTACTTGGTACTTTTCCATTTCGGGAGGCCATAAAAATAAACTTTTTTTTTTGTCGTGTGCCAGCCAGGCTGGCAAATTGGTCTGCGCTGCTTCACTTTTCCAACTGTACCGTTATTTGGTGTGAAGTCCGACTTCCACAATACACGCATTCCATAGGTACCCGTTTATAGGGTAGGCAACCTTTCACACCAGCACATTCATACAAAGAAAGGACAAGGACAGGAGAGAGAAAGCACATCCATGCCCAAGCCGGGACTCGAACCCGGGGCCACACCATCCATGGCAGACTACTCTGACCACTAGAAGTAATTGTACAGGGTGACCAATGGGAACTGGACATTTTTTAAATGGTTAGTATGAAGCTGCTAGCAGATGTAGTTCTGGAGTGCAGGTAATACAGCCAAACCGTGCTATGACAAACCCGTAACAGACCGACTTAAGAGATCATGTAACTCAAGTAAACTCCTGAACATTACTTATTCAATTGTCTGTTAACTAGCTCTTTTCACTGCACATATAATTCCAACCTTCCCTTATCCAGAAATATTGTTCATATTCTACATCTTCCAGCTATTCGCGAGAATCTCTATAAAATAATTTTTTTACTCAGCACTCAAATAGAAGACTAAATTTCCCGCCTAAAAATTTTATTAAATATTTTTGCCTGTTTCTTCACATATCAAAAAATATTTTTTTCAAGCATTTTATGCATTTTTCTATGTAAAATATTATCCAGTTTATGTACGTTTCCCAGCGTGCGCTTGGTCATTCTTTGGGTTTTCTTTTCCTCCCAACCACCACATCCGGTTAAATCCTCATCAGGGTAGGTACGGTGATGGCTGGTGGGATTTAAATAAATAAATAAAAGATCGCGTGGACAAGGCTTTTTCATCTGTGGCGATGTTGAAAACTAAATACAGGGATCATCTGTTATCTCTGATTGAAAACAATTTGTTTTTATCTATTTTTCAACTTGGAGTTTCACTGTGGAAAAATTAACCATCTCATAAATTGTATAAACTACAAAGTAAAATATTATCAGTAATATTGTCTTGTGCAGTTATTTCTCATGTAATTTTGTTTTGAGTTGGAGAATTTTTTTTATTATTTATTTATTTATGTTGCTTCTGATTTTGTGACTTTGAATGCTGATCTCTGTGACGCCCCTTGAGATCGGAACCCCCATTCTGAGTAGTGTTGTTAGTATTATTAGCAGCCTTTACTGTGATATGATGTCATTTATATATCATGTAAAGCATTCATTATTATTATTTTTTTAAACACTGCTTTTAAAAGTGACAATTACAGATCCAATGCTTTACTTCTTGTTTTGCCAGGGTTCAAATTTAAATTAAATTTTAAAACAGTTTATTCTTACTTAAATTGCTCATTTTATGTTTGAATTATATTATTGATTTCCATGTTTTCAAAATTTATTCTTTGTTTTTCAGTGGAAAATTTAGTGAATTCAATGCTGTCAGAAACTCATGAACTCCGTGTGTTTGACAACAAGAAGGGCTTACCAGAATATACAGAGTTCCGAAAATTCATGAACACATAATGTATGTATGTATTATTTTATTGTAACAAATATAGTATGTTGATCTAACTTTTGTTTTTGTAAATAAACACTTTTTTTAACCACTTCGCCATTTTTAATACCCATATTACTTGTATTGTGCCTCTTTCTCTCACTCCTTTTAAATTTCATTTTCTGCTTAATCTCATCTCACTTAGCACTACTGAAAATGTATCTAAAAGACAGAAAACTGATTGCAATTGATTTTCGGTTGTTCATAGTAAGATAAATATTTTCAGTTTCTCTTTGCATTATTTTAGACTTGGCCATTGTTTTCAACAATCTTTTAACTGCATTTTTGTCTTAAATTATAAATATGTCTGTTTTTATAATTAAAGTTCCACTTTGAAATGGCCATAAGAGAAAAATTGCTGGGGCCAAATGATGAATTTTAAAAATAAAATAGTACAGGTAGCCTTTATTTTTTACAAAAATTAAAGTGGAAACCTACCATTACAAGCAGACGATATTGGTTAACAAATTGTGATTCTTAACAATCATCTTAGTAAACTTCCAGGACTTTCTATAAACTATTACTAAGTTCCATAATTGATCCCCTGAGTTCTCTTCTCATGATTGTTTTAAGTGAAACTTTAATCATACATAAAAACTGTAAAATTAATACTATACTAGCATTAATGTATTATTGTTCTACTAGTTTGAAAAAATTGAATGCATTATTATTTATATTGTTTTGAGAAATTTTAAAAATTTCTTAGAACTCACTTGGTAGAACATTTTACATCATCTTTTTTATTAAGATTAAGACCAGATTACATGGCAAAAAAGCTGTTTTTCAACTGTCTCAAAATCTACTTAAATCTGCTCTAACGACATAATACAGGATGACAAGAAATAACTTGGACGCACATCAAGGCCGTAGCCAGGATTTTTTTTCGGGGGGGGGGGGGGGGGTTCAAAGTGAAGAAAGTTTGTTTGAAAAAAAAATAATAAACAAGAGGTTACAAGTCTTATGACGCAATGGGAGCATAGGCTGCTTGTACGGAGAGGGGGGGGGGGGCAAAAGGCAGGCCCGTCATTTAGGGGGGCAGGTGGGGTCAATTGCCCCCCCCTGAATTTGAGAAATCAATGTATTTACAGTGTCGGCGTGGTTTTTTATGTTTTCTGATGAAATTGTATTGCGTTTGGTCCCTTTCCCCCCCCCCCCTGGAAAAACCTGAAATGACGTCCCTGGCAAAGGGGCAGCTGCTCCCCTTTACTTCCGAAAGTAAAGGGGCCCTGCCCTTCACTTTTTAGAGTGAAAAATTAAAGGTCGGTTATTTACTGGGTAGATTGATTTATTTCATGAAAATTATAAACTGAAAATGCCACAAAAATGTTTTTTTTTTTTCTCATCTTATTTCACAAGAAAGGAACTTTGAATTACAAAGGGGATATCTACAGTAAAATCCATCCTGCTTTTGAGACTGTATTAAAGTTTTTAGAGGTCATTTGTTAAAATCTAATAATATAGCCAAATTTTACATTTAAAAAAAAACATCTTTAGGGTGCCGCCCTAAGCTCCTCACAAACTTCTTTTGATCCCCCAATTTCTTGGTGCACCAGCCGCCTATGATTTGGAGTATGTTGGACTAACACAGTGGTGGCCAACCTTTTTAGGAAGAGTGCCACTATCTAGGTGAAAAAAGTTCGGCGTGCCACTTTCAATTTTTTCAACAAGCTGAAAATTTTTAAAAAGTTAAAAAAGATTATTTGCTGATTGACTCGGTGATTTTTTAGAACAATTTTAGCTAGTATAATTAACTAGTACATTTTTTCACGTCAGTCTGAGGGGTGAAAATGATAAAACAAATGAAAAAAATCCGAGTATAAGCGATAGCGTTGAAAAACTTTTATACATTCAGTCAGTAAGGCTGTGCTTAAAATATAAGCAAATAACACAAAAAATTTAATTCTAAAAATTACACGGTCAGTACTTAATATGGCTTATGGATGGGTCCCTCTTTTACCCCGTCATTAATTTTAGAATTAGTTCTTGAACAAGCTAACACATATCAGGGTTTTAAGTGCTATTAGTTGTCATTCAATACTATTATAATTCTTGTTATATTCATTAAAAAATATATTTATTCACAAACATTTTTTGAACAAAATTTACGACTGCACCAGACAGCTAAAGCGTGTAAATAAAAGAAAAAGTTGTTGGTACAAATTTGCAAAATTCAATGTAATTTGGATGGCTGGCAGTGGAAGTAGGCTTTTATACTTGATTTCCAATGCTATAAGACGCAAGATGTCTACAATTTCAGTTTGGATTTTAGGTAGACAACAAGTAATGTCTTGCAAAGAAACAGACGAAGAATTTGAAAACATCAGTATTTTTTTGTCATCTTAAAACTCATCAAACCTATATGTTACTGAATGCATACTTCAAAACAGATGTAAATTTTTTACTATCAATCCTGAGGACATTATTAACTTTGGGTAGCTACTTTCAGTATTGATGTGAAATGTTTTTTTCTCCGAAGTCAAGAGAAATAAATTGTTTGGAAGTTTCATTGTAAAGGAATGTGTATGATCTGCATGGGTTTAGGAAACAAATTTTTCCCTAAAATCTTAAATTTGAATTATTTAGGCGCCAGACAATAAAGTATGAAATAGTTGAATTTAATCGCTAATCTTCATTCGTAAATAACATTCCCTTATTCCTTCAAGATATTTTAAAACACATTACTTAAAATTCTAAAACAGCATGAGTATTTTTTCTTTATATAGCTATCGCACATTTCAATGAAGGAGTAACTTGTCAGACTCTCCACTTTTTTTTTAACTTCCACATGGGAAAAGGTTGACAAGTAACTCGACCCTATTTAATGAGCCTTAAAAACTTGTCTTCCAAAATAAATTTCAAGCAATGCAGCAAAAAATACTTAAGGCTCTCCTTTTCTGCCACCAGTACCGAATTTTGTCTATTCTGATGGTTTCTTTATCTTAGTAACAGAGTTAACTTCTTCAAACATTTCCTCACCTGGCGCTGAAAGTATTTAGCCGTAAATCCAAAAATTCTTCTACAACATCGAAAGTTTCATTCGGGTTACGCACAAATATCGCCCATGAGCTAGAAAAGTGACACAACTCAAAACTTTGGAATAACGTACTGACAAGTAATTCAAAACCTAAATGTAATGCTCTTTCTTGCCGCAAAACTCACACAAAGCTAGCTCACATAAGTGGTGCATGGTGGTACAAACACGATACAATCAGTACTGAAACATCTTTTAAATTTAATGATTTAGCGGAAATTTTTTCAAGCATTAAGTATGCATTATTAATTTAAACAACAAAAATTAACCAGTAAACATAACTTCGTTGGTTTTTTTTTTTTTTTGTTTGTTTTGTTTTTGCCCGTATTGTAATATTTGAATGTCCAAACCTAACGATAAGTACAATTGTGTTTTTATGGGTATGTCAGCCTCCTGAAACATGTCAGCTCATGGTTCTGTTTTTCTGCGTAAAGAGTCTTAGTTTTTCGGATTATGTTCTCAATTTTTAAAAATTTTCTACAAGTCTTCGCGTGCCACTCCTGCTGCTCTGCCGTGCCGCGGGTTGGCCACCACTGGACTAACAGGAAGGAGAGCGAAGCTGAGGTAATGGACAACACGTTAATCAATAGGCTTTTGGGAAGAAGGAAAGGAATCTTTCTCCTCTCCTGCATTATTTTTCAAATAAATATATCAGAATTTATGGCGACATCATGCTTGAAAAATTGAAGAAAAAATAATTAAAGAATTTTAAAGCTTTGTTTTTTTTTTTGAAAGTTTAATCTACGAAAAACAAAGCACACAACTACGTTTCATATTTAAAAAAAAAAATCAGGAAAATTTATTTATCATTTTTTATTGTTATTACTATTTTTTTAATTGTCTTTAATTCGAAAGAAATAATGTTTCATTGTAAACATTACACACATCACTATATTACATGATACTGTTAAAGTAAAATAAAAAATAAATAAAATGCTGATTAAAAATGAATAGCATGCATTTTCATTTCTTGTTTTCCTTAAGCATCTTTAAAAAATTGAGAAGTCCCTTAATATGAATACTGCCTGTTAAAAAACCTGAAAAATAACGAAATCACTTGTAAATTAAAAATTATGAACTTTTCAATGAAAAGTACATGTTCACAATTAGTTCCTTTTTAAAGTAAGGTTAAAACTGAATTGGAATGCTAAATCTCTCTACTTAAATGTGCCTTTTGCTCAGAATTGGAGAGGGTTTTGAAATTGGAGTGGAAGATTACATTTTCATGTTTGCTATACTTTAATCAACTACTTTCCTTCTGTGCAAAAGTGAACAAATGTATTTAAAGGCAGTTTCTTCTCTATTTGAATTTTCAAAAGAAAAAAAATCAATAAACCAAAGACATTTTTTTCTTGAAATATGAAATATTATGCAATATAAATTTCATTAAAAACAACCAAAGCTGAATGGAAAATGATCAAATAAGCTATGTGCTAAAATATGATTGAAGTGAAAAACTAACTTAAATAAAACACAAATTTTCATAAAAATACAGTAAAGCTAATGTGCAATGAGTTACCGCCCGTAAGCCAGGGCTGAGTACTCAGCCCTGGCTTATGGGCGGTAACTCATTGCACATTACTCAGCTTTAGCCTTCAAATTTCGAGTTGAGCCGCACCATAGTTTGCGGACGCTCGCTGGTAAGATAAATTCATTTTATCTACCAGTTTGTTGGCTATCTTAGCTACAATAAGAGGATTTTTGCCTCCGGCTCGATCATTGGCTATTCCTAACTGAGGAGCCCATAATAAGGGCGAAACTGCAGTCTTTGGATGCTATATGATCGAGCTGTGGGTGCATTTGTTACAGTAAAGCTATTTCATGGCTACAATAAAGCCAATTAATTCTTTCTTTTTCCAAAAGAATCTCAACGACAAGTGCCATAAATTTTGTTATCCCGTTAAAGATTATACTAGACCAGCAGGAGAGACGGTATAATTTAAGCTTTAAGTTGAAAAGATAGAAAATAACTCCTTTGGCGAAATAGTGAGCAGAACTATTTAAGTTTATTCAAATGATTTTTTTTTTATTATTCTAATTTTTCTTTATATCATCAAAAACCTCAGACCCGTCACAACTTCGAGAGGAGGGGGGGGGGCCTCCGACCATCAAACCTTGAAATCTTCTTCTTTTTTTTTTTTGTTGAATACTTCTTAAAAACTTTTGAGGTTTGAAAATTTCGGGGGGGGGGGGGTTCTGACCCCGACCCCCCCCCCTGCTGGCTACGGCCTTGACGCACATGCTATATTATAGCTTTAATTAGCAGAGGCGGGTCTAACGGTACGCGGACTAAGCAGCCGCGTGGGGTCCCGTCGACCTGTGATGCGCCATGGGGCCCCGAAATTCTCCTAGAATATAAAATTCGAATGCACTGGTTTCATATATAACTGCAACCTGTAGCTAAAGAATGTATAGCAATGGCATTGATGCTTGCACTTTAGAAGATGAATTTGATCATTTTGTTATGTTTCTGAAAGGAAATGAGGACTCATTCAAAAGAACATCTGAAAATTCAGACAATTTGAGTCTCTCGTGTCATAATATTTATCAAGCTGCTAGAGGGATATCTTGCACATTTCCGAACATGGAGACACTTTTGAAAATATTTTTGACAATACCTATGTCAAATGCATCAGGTGAAAGATCGTTTTCTGTTTTAAAAGGAAAAAAAAATATATTTACGTAGTAAAATGGGAGAAGAGAGGCTTAACAACTTAGCCGCACTTGAACAGAAACTGTTGAACCGCGTCGACACGGAAAACATAATTAATGATTTTGCTGCAATTAAATCTAGACGAAAATTTATATGAGGTATGTAAATAAAAAATATTGGTAAACTGTATTGGGTTTTTTTCTCGGGGGGGGGGGGGGGATTTTTTCTCCCCCCTTTTTTAGAGTGGGGTGGAGAGGCAGCCCCAAAACTTTTACCGCTTGGGGCCCCCACTTCGCTTGATCCGCCTCTGCTTTAATGCTAATAAAAATATTGCAACTTCAAAATAAGGATTGATACAACATTCCTCTAATATATTTGAGCGTTTTCAAAGTGTATGAATGCCTTTAGCCACAATGCTTTTAGCCTTAATGTAGCATGTTTGTGTCCAAGTTATTTCTTGTCACCCTGTAGTATAGAACTTCACTTGCTGGAATATTTGTGCTTCATTAAAGGTATAATTTTATTAATGAGCCAGTTTATATTTCAACATGTTTACATCTAATTTTCGCATCTTCGATAAATTAGAGATTTTATCCGTTTGGCAGCATTATTTTGCAATGGTATATGCTAGGGGTGCACATCCTGCGTCCCGCTGCGTAGCGATGTGCGGCCCGTGAGTGCATTTAAGTTTTTCTCGTGCTAAAAAATAAAAAATGAAAAAAAAAAAATTGGAAAAAATTCTTTTTTGAAAAATTTCGTTTTTTTCCCCCAGAAAGTTTCATTTTAATTCAGAGGGGAAAGGAAAGATAAAAGAAGGTTTTCCTAATTATATTTTAAATTAGACACACCAAATAAAAAAGCTCCAAAATTCGTTTGAAGAAAGATTTCAAAACTTAAGGGAAAAATGCAGAACTGAAAATTTCAATTTTCAATTACTAGTCAGTGAACACCAGACCCTTATAGCTTACTAGGCTCTGATTCAGCAAACCTAAGAATTTTTACAACAATAACCATGACATGAAAAAAAAAATAAATAAATAAAACGTCATTTTGAAAAATATTACATATGTTTTAATATTTCATAGCTTAAAGCTAATGTTTAAAAATGAACATTGAAAATCCTGCTTATTTAACTTTTATATGCTAAATGCTTTGCAATTGTAGCATATTTTCATGTGTTCTCTCGATTAACGTGCAAAGCGTAATTTTAGGGTTTACTTGTTATTTTTCAGCAATCTTTTAGCATCGGCTTTCAGGTTAAAATATTTCTTGTTATTTCCTAAGTACTGCACAATATAAATCATATTGAGCAGGAATTAAAAGGTATTTTTCGAAATAAATAAGAATTTTTTAGCCCCAATTTTTAAATTTACTACTTACTACTTAGGGAATGGATAGTTTACGAACTAAAAAAGGTAAAAATTAAATTATTTGGAGTTCTTGTTAATGCATGCGGCCCTCCAATAGAGCTCTTGTTACGTGTGTGGCCCTTCACTGAAAAAGGTTGTGCATCCCTAGTATATGCAAAACCAGGTGGTATATTTTTTTCCTTTTAAAATCAATACCCTGTTTCAATATTGCAGAGTTATAAATCTTTGCTGTTTTGATCTGAAGGTTTTCAATGTTGTTCCTAATATCTGTACCTCAGAACCAGACTAACGTAAGGGTCATTCCATGTCAAGTGTCCCAAATTTCGAGAAAATCCCCACTCGACCCCCTCCGATTTTGATGAAATTTTTTTTGGATGTACATATAAGACGTGTATGAAACCATACCAAAGTATAGCTCCATAAGCCTAATGGTTCAGCCAGTAAAAATTATTTTATAAAGGCCTCTTTTTCGTGTCTTGAAAAAAATGAACGAATCGTCAAGTTTGTGCTTTTATTGCTCGCGACCTAGGACGATTATCAGGCTTAAATTTAGTGATTCTGATCACGGTTTAGGGTAAAATAGCCTACTTGTGTAACAAAAGCTCCATGCACTGTAGATTTTTTGCAATTTGCTGCCAAAGTTGGTAAAAAATCGTATTTTGGCAAATTTTGACCACACGTTATCAGCTTGTATCTGCTGAGAGAATGACTTTCTTTGAGTGCTAAATGAATGAGCTAATTCTTTCCTAGTTTATAGCGTGATAGTTCGTCCGAAAGGTGTGTAAGTGGCATCTCGATAGCTCAAATAATTGCTGAATTATGCGAGTTGAAATTCCAGTCAGATTTTTTTTCTCAATTTTGTCTCAATTTCAAAGGGCAATATCTCAAAAGGGTCATCTTGAATTTCAATTTTCTTTACATCATTAGAAGGAACACACTTTTCTTAACTAAAAAACGTTAATTTTATTTTTGAGACAAACCAGTTTCAAGGGGATATTGCAGATCAAAAATGTGTACGTCATTCAACGTGAAATCAAAGAAAAAAAGACATAGACCTCAAAAGTTGATATCAATTTGTTCTATTAAAATTTACAGGAGCTATTGTACTTATGTTCTGATGAAAAAACTCCTTTTTAGATATTTTTGAACTTTAGTTTTTGTGTACACATCCGTAAAAACTCAAGAAATGGCAAAAAATAAAGTTTCGTTTTTAACAAAAGTAATTATCTTCTTATCGCTGCTATAAGAGCTTGAGTCTTTTCCTATGTGTTATTTTTAAGCTCTTGAAACAGAATTTCGGATGATGTGTCACTTGGCAAGGTGTCATTAATATTTTAAATTTATAAAAAGCATCGTTTCATTTTCAAAAAAATAAAAATAAAAATAATTAATAAATGAGATAAATAATAAATAAAACAGTAATATGGTGTGTACATGATAAAAAATATGTATAATGGGACTGCAAAGCCATTATTCTAAAAAGCGATGACGAAAGTTTTCAATAGAGTTAAATATTGCAATTATTTCCACCATGTTAATGATAACAATAGTAATTGAAAATATGATAAGTAGTAATTGAAAATCCATTCTTTATACTGCCGAGGATGTGTCTAGATATTCAGCCTATGATTGCAATTTTCCTATAGACAAAAATGATGAAAAATGGGAAAATGCTTTTTATGACCTTGAAGCATTAATGATCTATAACCTTGAGGAGTAACATATCATCCGAAATTCTATTTCAAGAGCTTAAAAATAATACATAGGAAAAGACTTAAGCTCTTATAGCAGCGATAAGAAAATAATTATTTTTAGTAAAAACGAAACTTTTTTTTTGCCATTTCTTGAGTTTTTACGGATGCGCACACAAAAACTAAAGTTCAAAAATATCTAAAAAGGGGCTGTTTCATCAGAACATAAGTACAATAGCTCCTGTAAATTGTATTGGAACAAACTGACATCAACTTTTGAGGTCTATGTCTTTTTTTCTTTAATTTCACGTTGAATGACGTACACAATTTTGATCTGCAATATTCCCTTGAAACTGGTTTGTCTCAAAAATAAAAATAACGTTTTTTAGTTAAGAAAAGTGTGTTCTTTCCAATGATGTGAACAAAATTGAAATTCAAGATGACCCTTTTGAGATATTGCCTTTTGAAATTGAGACAAAATTAAGAAAAAAGAAATTTGACTGGAATTTCAACTCGCATAATTCAGCAATTATTTGAGCTATCAAGATGCCACTTGCACACCTTTCGGATGAACTATCAGGCTATAAACGAGGAAAGAATTAGCTTCAGAAAGTCATTCTCTCAGCAGATACAAGCTGATAACCTATGGTCAAAATTTGCCAAAATACGATTTTTTACCAACTTTGGCAGCAAATTGCAAAAAATCTACAGTGCATGGAGCTTTTGTTACACAAGTAGGCTATTCTACCCTAAACAATGATCAGAATCACCAAATTTAAGCCTGATGATCGTCTTAGGTCGCGAGCAATAAAAGCACAAACTTGACGATTCGTTCATTTTTTCAAGACAAGAAAAAAAGGCTTTTATAAAATAATTATTACTGGCTGAACCATTAGGCTTATGGAGCTATACTTTGGTATGGCTTCATGCAAGTCTTATATGTACATCCAAAAAAATTTTCATCAAAATCGGAGGGGGTCAAGTGGGGACGCCTCGTACACTTGACATGGAATGACCCGTAAGTCCATTTTCGTCATTTTTCGGTAGAGGGGAAAAACGATTGTCGAATACATTGTTTTTCCCCTCTACTGAAAAATGAGGAAAATGGACTTACGTTAGTCTGGTTCTGAGGTACAGATATATGCTGTATGCATGTAAACTTAGCTGAAGTTGACAAATTTTGAGTTGAGTTAATTTACATATGAGACTGAGCAGAATGTTATATGAACGTTGAAATATGATACAGTAGGGTCATTCCATTTTAAATCAACAAATGGGCTGCGCATCACCATTTTTGATTTTGATGAAAATTTGCATGTGTATTCCTTTTACTTCTCAGAGCTCAAAATAGTGTTCATTTTATTTTTTAAAAATTTACCCTTTGATATATAGGCCCTTTTTGTTGTTGGCAACAGCGAAAATCGGGCGTTTTGATGCTTTGCCTTATGAACTATAACTTTTTTTCTATTAAAGATTTTGAGCTCAACTATAGCTCATTGGAAAGCTAAGAAAAAAATCTTTTTATATATGCTATCAATAAATTTCAGATTTTAAAAAAATACTTATTTTTTCAAGGTCAAAGTTCACGACGAAAATGACATTTTTTACTACTTTCGAACATTAAAAAACCCATTAAGGGTTCAAAGTAACAAGCCGATTTTTTCCTCATATATTCATAGTCATGGTTACTTACTGTATAAAAAAAATTGGCTTGTTATTCCACCCCCTTTATGAGATATGCCCCCTCAAAGTTGTAAATTTTTTAAAAAATCCAATTTTCAACGCTAAAAAAATGCATGTGGGGGGCTAGATAAAAATTTTTTTATATGTGGTATTTTAAGTACTTTTTACCAGCTTTCTAATAAAACAAAAGTTGCTTTGTTATTCAAAGGCGTTTGGCAGATATAAGGGACTGAACTTTCAAAAAATTGCACAAAAACAACACAATTATTTTCATTTTTTTAATTTTTTTTTTATTTAAATGTAATTATATACCTTATTCTTTGCCTTAAATGCTAAAAAAAGACTAAGAAGAGCAATGAAGGAACATATTTAAAGTTTAATAAGATAATTTAATATTTTTAACACCTGGGAATATAGAATACCACTAAACTTGTCTTATTTTTAAACATATGATTGCTACCTACAACAGGACTGAGCATTTCTCAACTTGTCCAGGTTTGTTCATACCATGTGGTCATCCTTGTTCTGACTTGCTCTCACATGTGTATCTTAGTTGTCTTTCAAATTCTGAAAGAAGTAGGTTGTTGAGCTAGTGTTTCTGCTGTAAAATCTTGAGAAGCTGATGTGTTCTCTTTAGATTTCAAGTTCATTCATATTCACAGAATGTTTTGTTAAAGGTAAAAGAAGAAATTCTTTAGAATCCTTAAATCAGAGGCGTATTTGGACGTAAGGCCGCCCTGGGCTTTTGAAACTTGCCGCCCCCCTTGAGGTGTTGAATTTTAGAGTTGTAAAAAAAACCTTTTTTATTTATTTGACATAAACTGTATTTTCAAGGTAAACCGTGCGAAGCCCGGCCACACAGGTAGTTAAACATAAAGTTGGTCGGTTGTTAACCAGCCAATGGGTAAAAATTCGTCTTTTGCGAATCTCAACTTTTACTACTACAAATCTGCTCTTACATTATTATAAATCAACATTTTTAGTACTTAATTACATTAAGAACCTTCTTTCGAAATTTAAAAGTTTTTGAAATGAATAATCTTCACATATTTGTTTCAAAAATAGTTCTAAAAATTGTTTTTCATAAAATTTGCTTTTTTTTTTCTTGTACAGGCTGATCTCAACTGGTGTACAAAATTTTATTGAAATTGATCATGGCTTCATTTAAATATTTTAGAAAAAATAAAACAAAATCAAAAAATAAATAAACGATAAAATAATTTTAAAAATGTGTAATGAATACAGTCGAATTCGTTTATAACGAGCTCGGGTGTAACGAGGGAAACGAGAATATTTTGTTGGATCAATGTTAAACTCTATGGAACAGAATTCGTTTTTAACGAGCAAGACCCGGTTTTAACGAACAATTTTTACTGTCTCGCAGTCTTTTTTTCTCATCTTTCTAGTCTTATTCCTGTCTTATCTTCTTTTCTTTTTTTCTCCTGCGGTTCAATGCTTTTGCATGAAAAATTCTACCAGCATTCCAGTATTTTTAAATAAAGAATAGTAGTATTTAATTCAATTAATTGATGTAATTCTCGCGGCCGATCCGCCCTACTGTCTAAAAAAAAGGTCTTCACTTTACATGGAAAAAGTGCCGCCCCTCCAATCGTGCCGCCCTGGGCTATAGCCCATTAAGCCCATACGTAAATACGCCACTGCCTTAAATATAAATTTAAATTTGTCTTTCTACATGTAAACTGTGAATAAGTTATGGATAAACCTAAATGCTCCATAGGAGTTTTTGAGAATGATGATTGTCATATTTTAAGTTACAGTAGGCAGTTAAGTTACAGTAGGCTCAAAAACTCCTATGGAGCATTACTGTAAATAGTATTTCTGAGTACAGTGATGATGATAAAACTTTACTGTACCTGAGTACTGGGTGTAAAACTATTGAAACTGTTTGCACCTACCATGCAAAAAAATTTCTTGCCAAGTTTTGCCACCTTTATGGAACTTCTTGCTGGTAGGTACAAACAGTTTCAATAGTTTTACACCTAGTTCTCAGGTGCAGTAAAGTTTTATCATCATCACTGTACTCAGAAATACTATTTACAGTAGACTACCGTAACTTAACCCTTTCCTTTCCGTTATAGCCCAAATCCTCCCAAATTTATAAAACCTTTCCATCCCGTAATAGCCGAGTAGTAGCCGAGCCAGCCCAAAAGATTTGCTTCCCCCTCTGAATCGAGAAGCGTGAAATTGATAAATGACAGGTTTCGACACCCCCTTTTAAAACTCTATTCATCCGCTCCCTCGTACCTGGGAGAAGGTTTCTTATCGCTAGGACAATTACAGGTATTGCACCTGCTTTCAACTTCAGAGGAAATAGTTGACACTGAGCTAGTTTTGCTTGGAAAATTTTTCGGTTCCTATTTCAACTTTCCATCTGATTGGGAGCTAAAATACTTAAAAAATCCAAAAAAAATAAATAAATACAATATTTAAAAAATCCAAAAAAAATAAATAAATAAATAAAATGTTAAAAAAAAAAAAAAAAAAAAAGCAATAGCGATGACGAATACATCTGAACAATGTTGAATTTATATTGTTTATATGAGCTATTGTTATGGAATTTTTATTTTTTTTTTTGGTGAAAATTACAATGGATAAAAAATTAATCATGAAAATATTTTCTTAAATTTGGTGACCTCTCGTGATTTTTCTATGTTGCCCGTTTTGCGGTAAACTTAACAATTAAATAAACTTTTATGATTTATTGTTGACTTTCAAATTATATTTGATAGTCAACAATATGCAAGGAAAATATTCCCAAAAAATATTGCATGCACACGTTTTGTAATTACAGGGATTCTTAACCAGAGCTTCCTAAACATTTGTTCCGTAGACCCCCAGTCGAGTTCATCAGTTTCTCGTGGTCCCCCTTCCTAGAGGGTCGTTCCAAAACTATTCATGCCCAGAATCTGTCATAACTAAACTCCATCAACAACGAATGAGATGGCTAAATTTTACTTTAGGCGTTCCAAAACAGCCAGAAATAAAGTAAAAAAATCGAAATACAAGCATAAAAGTACGAATAAGACCCAATTAATTACGCAAATTTACCCAACAGTGCGAGGGCTCTTTTATCATTTATTTTTTTTTTTAAAATCATGAATTGCTCAGTTTTATAGGGTTTATTGCAGAGTAGAAAACATAAAATTGACATAAAGGAGAATAGCTGAAGAGAAAAGCTTAACATATTTATTCAGACTTTTTTTATACATAATCACGATGGCACAAACCCAAAGCAGGGAATATTCTTTCAAAAATATGCAAACAATGTGGGAAAAGAAATTTATTTCACGGGAGGTGTTAATTTGATGCAACGACAGCAAAATTTTAATATTTAGATATGTAAGAATCTTATATCTCCTCAATAGTGAAAGAAATAAAGTAATATTAGAAAAGCTTTTTATTTTCTTGTATTGACAAGATGGCTCTTTTTGACTCAAAGAGACCAGACTAAGCCAATTAGACCTAAATTTAAACGGTATAAGAAAATTGGGGATAGTCCAGGCTAGAAGGCCATATACCTAAAATTTTTACATATATGATATTTTTTGGCGGTTTCTATAAGAATTTGACCTGCTGATTCCGAATCCGTTGAGTGCCAGACGCTAAACCTTGAGCATTTTTGTCAAAATGGCGAAATCCAATATGGCTGCTGTAAAAGGTACGAAGCAAATTAATGCAATCGTGCGTGCAATGAAACATTTTATACACTTAAAAATGATTGTACTCTTTAGTCAAAATATAATTCTACTGAAAATTTATATTTATGAAAAGTATACGAATAAAAAAATTATCAAAATGGTAAAATTCAAGATATCAGCCTAAAAAGTTGTAAGGTTTGTTTTCAGGTATTAATCATTTTTTAAACCGTAATTTACATGAAAATAGAATGTTTTAACAAAGATAAATGTTTAAAATGATATGCAGAGAGTATAAAAAATGTGATTTAGCCAAAAAATAACACTGTAAAAATATTTAGAAACATTTCAAACTTAAGTTTCTGGATTTTGCCGGTTTAAACCAATTTCCTGCAAGAAACAAGTTTCTTTTGCGAAAGAGTTTCCCATATTGATACAAGTTGCATGAATGCGAACTTCTCACTGGTGTGAAAGATATTTTTAGCTACCAGTTGGAAGGTATATCCAATCTGTTTGTTTAGTGTTTTGCCTTCAGCTCGATAATGGATTGTCCAGATTGACTTCACCCAAGTAAGGGTATGTGCAATCTCTCGATATTGTAGTTTTGGATGAATTGCAAAACAAATAAGCGGCTAAGCTATTTGCTTGCAATTTTTGCCTTAGCACTGGCCATATTTGTTAAACTGCTCCAGGAGCTTTCCTTGTAAGCCAGAAAAGTGCTGAACTGTTACCATCAACCTATCTAAGAGTTTTTGGGAAGTTTACAATTTCTTGCCGTAAAGTGACTTACTTTAATTTGGAAGGTTTCTAAATTCTTTTGGAATACTACTGACTTTAGCTAAATAGTGAGTCATAATCACATCAGCTTCTTAATGAGAAACAAAAGCTTGTTGAATTCCAACACCAATCTAATCGGAAAATAATCGGTACCAGTAACAATTACACATTGACCTGGGGATCGAACACAGTCGGCTCACAACAAACTTAATTACTTGCGTCATATTTGGTACTATTTTCAGTAAGATATCTCTTTTAGAAAGTGGTGATTTTTCATTAAGTTGAAAAACACAATAGACATTTTTCTCTTGTGTGGCTCGACGTTGTGACGTAGTACTAAATTTATCGTATCTCTTAAACAGATTGTGCACCGCAAGAATGGTTTGTATTTCGTGCTTAATAAGGTTTTCTGCACCATCAATACAATTACTCAAGCAGGTAGCTTTGCGAGTATAGGTAATACCCACAATGTTGCACATTCACCAAGAATGATAATTTCTGGACTACTCTTACCGCCTACCCTGAAAACTGCCTTTAGTTTTGACTCTTGTGCAGATTTATGTGGACCTCTCATATTTCACTCATCATCAAATAAAGCAGTAGGAAGAAGAGCCAGTTCATGACTAAATAATTTCTGCAAGGAAGCTTTCCCTTGATGACTCCATTAAACCATATACCATTCTTGTGTCTTCGTATTGTAACGAGTCCGTAGCACCTTCAACTTTCTTCAAATGAGCATTCCAATCTTGAGGAAGTAACTATAAATTTATTTACAAGTATTTACACTATTTACAATAAGAGCAGAAAACAATTGCTAAACATCCAGCAATTAGGTAGCAAAACAGTACACTGTACTCTCAACAGTAACTCAGCACCACGTATCAAACGTGAACAGTAATTAAGCAATTACAAAAGCAAAACAACCATCCGCCCAAGCGAACGAAAACGAGCATCTCAGAAAACCCATCTGAGAAAAACTAACTGACTTGTGTTCAAGGCCAGCTTTTTATACTCTGAAGGACATTTCTACTACGTTCTAGAAATATCTGGAGTATTCTGTTTATTCATAAATTCGAACAATTCCATTGAGAAAGTTCTAGCGATAAAAAGAAAAAGAAAAAAAAGAAAACACTCCGAGCGAAAAATGTCTTCACGCTTATTAAATGCAGGGCAAGTGTAAAAACTACAAAACGTTACGGGGCCGGTATACAAGTGATAAAAGTGATATCTTCAGATACTTTTGCAACATGACGTCAGATAAAACCAAAACTAATGAAAATGATGCAAGGCAGGAAAAACAACAACTATTTACAAGATTCGTAACATTGCCCCCTTCCCAAGGACTGCACGTCCCGGGCAGTACAATCCCCAGAAAGGAAGCAAGGGAAGACTTACAGATGCACACATTACATGATGACCAATCATAAACATGATAAACAATAACAATGAGAACATGAAAGAAATAATAACATTGATAAAGTAATATTCCAAACAATTAAAGGCGAAAGTTATTTACAAAATTTACAAACAAATTACCATGGTAGCTTTACATTTAATTTACGAACTATGGCCATAGTATGGGGCTAGCCGATCATAATGGACAACCCTAGGTTTTGAATGTGATGACTTCTGGATCCTCACTACGACGTCGTTCAGCCGGTGGAGAACTGTGTAAGGTCCATCCCAATGCGACTGCAATTTGGGTGACAGACCTTTACGTCGGATGGGATTCCATAGCCATACTTTATCACCTTCTTGAAAGTCATGACCAGTGGACCTTGTGTCGTATCGGGTCTTCATCTTCTCCGTCGCGATGTTGATTCGCTCCCGTGCGAAGTGATGAACGTCTTCCAACCGGGCCTGGAGATCCTGGACGTACTCCTCAGGCGATGAAGGCGCATCTGGAGGGAGACCGAAGACGAGATCACAAGGCAGCCGAAGCTCTCGGCCGAAGAGCATCTGTGATGGGGAATATCCGGTGGTCTCGTGGACAGCACTGCGGTAGGCCAGCAGGAACAGAGGAAGTTTCTTGTCCCAATCCTGTTGATTTTTGGAGACCATAAGCGAGAGATTATTAAGGATTGTCCTGTTAAATCTCTCCACCATGCCGTCCGATTGTGGGTGTAGTGGTGTCGTACGAGTTTTCTCAATTTTGAGGATATTACATAGGCCCTTAAACACAGCAGAGATGAAGTTTCTCCCCTGATCGGAGTGGATCTGCAAAGGTGTCCCATATCTCGAGATCCAATGCTGGACTAGAGTCTCTGCTACAGTGGTAGCTTCTTGATCCGGAATGGAATATGCTTCGGGCCATTTGGTGAAATAGTCAATGGAAACGAGGATGTATTTGTTCCCATCAGTAGTTTTCGGTAGAGGACCAAGAATGTCGATCCCGATTCGTTCGAAAGGAGCTCCTACGTTGTAAAGATGTAGCTTCCCACGGCTTCTTCTCTTCGGTCCTTTACGGGCAGCACAGGCGTCACAAGAATGACACCACTTCTCTACGTCATCCTTC
Source organism: Uloborus plumipes (assembly GCA_038373865.1). Lineage (NCBI taxonomy): Eukaryota > Metazoa > Arthropoda > Arachnida > Araneae > Uloboridae > Uloborus > Uloborus plumipes. The sequence continues at coordinate 9,933 of JAXGGA010004715.1, read as the reverse complement.
GCCTTGCTCCAGAAGAAGCGTTCTCGAACCTTGCAGAGGGTTTTCAACACACCAAAATGTCCTCCAGTCGGACTACTGTGCAACTCCTTTAGAACGTCTGGAATTCTTGATCTGGGAAGGAGTAACTGCCATTTGAATGCTTTACCATCGTCAGATTCCCATTTCCGATACAGGACGCCATTTCGCAACTGGAGAGATTTCCATAGAGCCCAGTATCTTTTCGTTGCAGGACTGTAGATAGAAATGTCTTGCCAGCTAGGTCGCCGACTGTCTTTTTCCATTAACTCTATGATAGGCTTTAGGTCTGGGTCTTCAAGCTGATCTTTTCTAACTTGGTCGTCACTCCATGGATCAGGATCTGAAGATGATGAAGTAGCAGTAACTTGACAGGAAGTAGGGATTGTCGTCCCGTACTGTTTCCCAATTCGGGAGCAATAATGGCAGTTCTCGGAACAAGGTCTTCTTGATAATGCGTCAGCATTACCGTGTGACAAACCTTTTCGGTGCTTAATCTCGATGTCATATTCCTGGAGCCGCTGTATCCACCTGGCTACCTGGCCCTCTGGATTCTTGAAATTCAAAAGCCAAGTTAAAGAGGCATTATCTGTCCGGAGCAGGAATTTACGGCCGTAGAGGTAATGATGGAAATGTTCTACAGCTTTAACTATGGCGAGCAATTCCTTTCTCGTGACACAATAATTTCGCTCCGACTTGGATAAGCATTTGCTCCAGTAGGCGATTACATGTTCGTTACCGTCTATTTCTTGAGATAAAACAGCTCCAACGCTCTCGTGGCTCGCATCAGTGTCAAGTATGAAGGATTTTTCAGGCTGAGGATAAGAGAGAATAGGCGTTGATGTTAAAGCCTCCTTCAGCTGTAGAAATGCATCCTCGCATTCTTTGGACCATTCAAATTTTTGTTTGCTCTCCGTCAGCTTATGCAAAGGTCGTGCAATGTTGGAAAAACCCTTCACAAACTTCCTGTAGTACGTGCAGAGCCCCAGGAAGCTTCGCAGCTGATGGAACATTTTCGGGGGCGGCTCCAATTCTTGACTGCGGATACCTTGTCTGGATCTGTTCGTACACCCTCTGAAGAGATAATGTGACCAAGGTAGTTCACTTCACGGCGGAACAAATTACATTTGGACGGGCTTAACTTCAGGTTGGCTTCCTTAAGCTTTTGCAGCACCTTCCCAAGATTAGCCAAATGTTCCTCAAAACTGCGTCCTATGATGATAATGTCGTCCAAGTAGACAAGACAGGATTCATAAGAGAGTCCTCGTAACACTGACTCCATAAGACGCTCGAACGTGGCTGGTGCATTGCAGAGGCCGAACGGCATCACTTTAAACTGCCACAAGCCTTGTCCGGTTGTAAACGCCGTCTTCTCTCGGTCGTCGGGGTGTATCTCCACCTGCCAGTAGCCGCTCTTTAAATCCAGGGTCGAAAACCACTTGTGTCCGGAAAGGGTATCCAGAGTGTCATCGATCCGTGGAAGAGGGTAACTGTCCTTCTTGGTGATGTCATTCAGGCGTCGGTAATCAACACAAAATCTGGTGGAGCCGTCTTTCTTTCGGACCAAGACGATAGGGGATGCCCAAGGACTGGATGAGGGTTCGATGACGTCATTCTCCTGCATCTCTTTTACGAGGATCTCAACCTCTTCCTTCTTGGCGAACGGTAGTCGTCTTGGATGCTGCTTGATAGGGGGATGATCTCCAGTGTCAATCCTATGCTGCGTTAAATTCGTGCGACCCACATCCTCGGATGTAGATGAAAACACCTGCTTGAAGTTGTCCACCAATTTTTCCGCAGCGTATCTTTGATCCGTCGATAATGGTGTACTCCCAATTAATTTCGAAGTCAAGGACTCGGAAGACACAGTCTCGGAGGAATCAATTCTTCTGATGATGCAGTTTACGGGAGTACAAGTTGCCAACACTTCTCCTTTCTTGATATTCGTCGGTCTTTCACTTACATTGGCGACTCTCACAGGAACTGCATTCTTTGAAAGGTCCACAAGTGTAGATGCCACTAGTACTCCTTTTGGGCTATTATTCTGGTTAGGATATTCAATTAAGCCGAATTTAAAGCTGTTGTTTTCTTTGATGGAGCCAGGTATTAGTACTTCTGATCTAGAGGGAATCAATGAATCAGTTTGGGCTATTATTTGATGAGCAGATTTTAAGTTATTTTCGGTATTGAAAATCACTATGTCTTCCCTCATCGAGTGCAGCTCATTATTTCTACAGTCAATAGAAAAATCAAATTTTCTCAAAAAGTCCAATCCGAGAATGAAGGGATCTGTAATGTCAGCGACGAATGCCGTGTGATGGTAAGTGGCACTCCCGAACATTATTTCTAAGTTCACTTTTCCTTCAATCTCGATTTTGTCACCTGTCACAGTTTGGAGAGTAACGCAGGGCGGCGTCCATAAGATCTTGAGTCCAAATTGACGAGCCACATCAGTCTTAATAATGGTAACGTTGGCTCCTGTGTCCACAATCATTTCGCAGGGAAACCCATTCACATAAGCGTAAATGAAGAGTCCGTTGCAGCCGCCACTTCTTGGGGAAATCTGGAAAACTTTGGGAGACTTCTTCTTTTCTTGGCGAGCTTCGCAGTTCTTTCGTACGTGGCCCTCACCGCCACATTTCCAGCACTTCAGTGGTTGTCTACTTTGGTCTTTACGAGCCGTAATCTTCTTCAGGATCTCCTTGACCTGTCGCTCAATTTCCGAGAGACGAGTCGAATTCGAATCCGGGGCACTCACTTCCACGCTCCTGATTGAATGGCGATCCTTGCGGGATGCTTGCTGTGCAGCCTCGAACTTCATTGCGTAGACTAGACCAGATTTAAGATCTTTAATGTCCGCCATCCGGAGAGCCGTCTGAATTTCTGGACTTCGCACTCCGTCTATGAAGTAGTTCAGCGCCAGGTTATCGCGAACATCCGAAGGACAGTTCGAGAAGGCGAGATGGGAAAGCCTCTCGACGTCTGCTGCAAAAACTTGCAAAGTCTCTCCGGCCCTCTGCAGTCGGGATTTCAGCTGGAGTTGGCTTATTTCTTTTTGGCATACTTCGCCAAAGCGAAGCTCCAGGGCCGATGATAAGGCTTCGAAGTCATGGTGCTTGTCCTCTGGGAAGGTCTGTAGTATATCAGCTGCATCCCCTCTCAGCGAGGCTGCAAGTTGACAGGCTTTCGTGGAAGAGTCCCAGGAGTTTGCTTCTGCAACGATGAGGAACTGCTTCTTGTAAATATTCCACGAGGTCTTCCCGTCAAACGTAGCCAGTTTGATGGATGGACGAGAAGTTCCAGCTGCAGCTACACAGTCACTTGAGTTGTTGTAGGATGCTGATAACTTTGATTCAAGTTCTTTAATTTTCTTTTCCACGTGATTCTCTACTGTGGTGATTCGATTCTCAACACCGTCAACTTTTTCTTCTAGAACCTCCACTTTATTTTCTATGTTGGTAAATTTAGTTTCCACCAAACTTTTCATTGACGTTAGATCGCTCTTAATTTCTTCTTGACTTGAAGTTATGCTCGCGGTTAAATCACTCTTTAATTGTTCTTGATTTGTTGCCAGATCATTTTTTAATTGTTCTTGATTCGCAGCCATGTCATTTTTTAATTGTTCTTGATTAGTTGCCAGATCAATTTTTAATTGTTCTTGATTAGTAGCCATAATCGCCATATCATTCTTTAATTGTTCTTGATTCGCAGCCATGTCATTTTTTAATTGTTCTTGATTCGCAGTCATGTCACTTTTAACAGCGTTGATCGCATCAAGGAGTTTTTGCAGTTGTTCCTCCATTGCTCGAGTAATCACCATAAAATTCCGAAGTCAAAAAGTCCTTAGGAAGAAAAGTCCAAGTTCACAGATAATTCCAAGAAAGTCCTTGAAGATGCCCCACGTTGGGCGCCAAAATTGTAACGAGTCCGTAGCACCTTCAACTTTCTTCAAATGAGCATTCCAATCTTGAGGAAGTAACTATAAATTTATTTACAAGTATTTACACTATTTACAATAAGAGCAGAAAACAATTGCTAAACATCAGCAATTAGGCAACAAACAGTACACTGTACTCTCAACAGTAACTCAGCACCACGTATCTAACGTGAACAGTAATTAAGCAATTACAAAAGCAAAACAACCATCCGCCCAAGCGAACGAAAACGAGCATCTCAGAAAACCCATCTGAGAAAAACTGACTGACTTGTGTTCAAGGCCAGCTTTTTATACTCTGAAGGACATTTCTACTACGTTCTAGAAATATCTGGAGTATTCTGTTTCATTGATAAATTCGAACAATCCATTCACGAAACTTCTAGTAAAAAGAAAACAAAAACACACTCAGCGCGAAAATTTCTTCACGCTTATTAAAGTTAGGGCAAGTGTAAAAACTACAAAGTGTTACGGGGCCGGTATACAAGTGATAAAAGTGATATCTTCAGATACTTTTGCAACATGACGTCAGATAAAACCAAAACTAATGAAAATGATGCAAGGCAGGAAAAACAACAACTATTTACAAGATTTGTAACAGTATGATTTGAATCACAGATTTTAGTCTTTGCGGTGAACGTAAGCATTGTTTTAACCTTCTTAATGTTTAGTGGCATCCTTGAGGACACGTTTTGTCACATGCATGCATCTGTGTCTTGCCAATTTTACCCGAGTCTTCTGCATTTTAAGCCCTATCAATACTTTACGTTTAAGTCTATATCACATCAAGAAAGGAAAAAAAACTAAACACATTTTTGTAGAGATGGTAGGTATAGCAATTTGTACTGTCATTTGAAGTAGTAAAATGAAAAAAGGCTTTCTGTTAAAATAAAGCATCAAAATAGAAAACTTTGCAAATTTTTTTAGTTAAGTAGTAACAATTTTTTGTACTGCTGTCTCACAGGTATTTTTAAAATTACTGCAAAATATTTAATGAATCTTCCAGATAAGTCTCAAGACTTTTTTTCTCCCTTTTAGTTTAGTAACAATGTTTTATTCGGTAGATTCGCAGACGCTTCTAAAGTTATCACAAAACATCTATCGAATATATCTCATTAGCCCTAAGAATGTTCTCGCTTTTTCATTAGGAAAAAATAATTTTTTGTAGTGGTGTTTCTCATACGATTCTCTTCTTACCGGAAAATATGTTTTTTATTTGTCTGATATGTTTTAAGCCAATTTCTCTCTTCACAGTTTCACTAAAAACAAAACGAAACACTCCTGGAAAATAATGGGAAGTTATAGGCTTAACTTCTGCCGGTAACATACCTGGAAGAAATCAGGAAAGTTTCCTGGTAAAGTCAAAAACCTAGCTAAAGAATTTATAACGCTTCCAAACAAAAGTCAGTCACTTTACGGCAATAAATCGGAAACTTGCAAAAAACTTTGAGCTAGGTTGATGGTAGCAGTTTGGCACCTTTCTGGCTTACCAGGAAAGCTCCTGGAGCAGTTTAACAAATATGGCTACAGCTAAGGCAGAAATTTCAAGCAAATAGCTGAGCCGCTAATTTGTTTGAAATTCATCCAAAACTACAATATCGAGAGATTGCACATACCCTTACTTGGGTGATGTCAATCTGAACAATCTATAATCCAGCTGAAGACGAAACACTAAACAAACACGTTGGATATACCTTCCAACTGGTAGTTAAAAATAAGTTTCACACCGGTGAGAAGTTCGCATTCATGCAACTTGTATCAATATGGGAAACTTTTCGCAAAAGTAACTTGTTTCTTGCAGGAAATTGGTTTAAACCGGCAAAATCCCGAAACTTAAGTTTGGAATGTTTCTAAACATTTTTACAGAGTTATTTTTAGGCTAAATCACATTTTTATGCTCCCTGCATATCATTTTAATTATTTATCTTTGTTAAAACATTCTACTTTCATGTAAATTACGGTTTAAAAAATGATTAATACCTGAAAACAAACCTTACAACTTTTCAGGCTGATATCTTGAATTTTACCATTTTGATAATTTTTTTATTCGTATACTTTTCATAAATATAAATTTTCAATAGAATTATATTTTGACTAAAGAGTACAATCATTTTTAAGTGTATAAAATGTTTCATTGCACGTACGTTTCCATTAATTTGTTCATACCTTTTACAGCAGCCATATTGAATTTCGCCATTTTGACAAAAATGCTCAAGGTTTAGCGTCTGGCACTCAACGGATTTGGAATCAGCAGGTCAAGTTCATATAGAAACCGCCAAAAAATGTCATATATGTAAAAATTTTAGGTTCGATGACATTTCAATGGACACTAGCCTGGACTAGGAGAGTAATAAGCAAATATGTGTTTTCAACGTTAATATTTTTAATATCCTAAATTATTGCGATATTTTTTATTGTATATAATAATCGATGATTATGAATAATAATCAATTAATCAAATTCACCGTAACATATACATTACATATAAGTATCATCGTATAATTTGACTCGATAAAATTATTTTAGCTGTTAAAGATAAAATAAGAAAATTTTATTTTCCAACTCTTGAGTCAAGTTTGAAGAAACTGCTTGGATTGCAAAAATTACTCCAACGCTATTCTCGATACACGTGTGTCTTGTCAAAGGCGTGGCGTTACCTGTCAGCAGTGAAGGGATTTGAATGCCCGAGAGGGGAAAGCATTCGCACGTGGGTCTCGGCTATCTGTTCGGGAAGCAAAGGACAAGAGAAGAATTTCTGCTCAGTAAGGAAAGAGTTAAAATATTACAACCATCATTCTCAAAAACTCCTATGGAGCATTTAGGGTTATCCATAACTTATTCACAGTTTACATGTAGAAAGACAAATTTAAATTTACATTTAAGGATTCTAAAGAATTTCTTCTTTTACCTTTAACAAAACATTCTGTGAATATGAATGAACTTGAAATGAAAAGAAATCACATCAGCTTCACAAGATTTTACAGCAGAAACACTAGCTCAACAACCTACTTCTTTCGGAATTTGAAACACAACTAAGATACACATGTGAGAGCAAGTCAGAACAAGGATGACCACATGGTATGAACAAACCTGGACAAGTTGAGAAATGCTCAGTCCTGTTGTAGGTAGCAATCAGATGTTTAAAAATCAGACAAGTTTAGTGGTATTCTATATTCCCAGGCGTTAAAAATATTAAATTATCTTATTAAACTTTAAATATGTTTCTTCATTGCTCTTCTTAGTCTTTTTTTAGCATTTAAGACAAAGAATAAGGTATATAATTACATTTAAATTAAAAAAAAAGATTTAAAAAAATGAAAATAATCGTGTTGTTTTTGTGCAATTTTTTGAAAGTTCAGTCCCTTATATCTGCCAAACGCCTTTGAATAACAAAGCAACTTTTGTTTTATTAGAAAGCTGGTAAAAAGTACTTAAAATACAACACGTAAAAAAATTTTTATCTTGCCCCCCACATGCATTTTTTTAGCGTTAAAAATTGGATTTTTTAAAAAATTTACAACTTTGAGGGGGCATATCTCATAAAGGGGGTGGAATAACAAGTCAATTTTTTTTGTACAGTAAGTAACCATGACTATGAATATATGTGGAAAAAATCGGCTTGTTACTTTGAACCCTTCATGGGTTTTTTAATGTTCGAAAGTAGTAAAAAATGTCATTTTCGTCGTGAACTTTGACCTTGAAAAAATAAGTATTTTTTTAAAATCTGAAATTTATTGATAGCATATATAAAAAGATCCTTTTCTTAGCTTTCCAATGAGCTATAGTTGAGCTCAAAATCTTTAATAGAAAAAAAGTTATAGTTCATAAGGCAAAGCATCAAAACGCCCGATTTTCGCTGTTGCCAACAACAAAAAGGGCCTATATATCAAAGGGTAATTTTTTTAAAAATAAAATGAACACTATTTTGAGCTCTGGGAAGTAAAAGGAATACACATGCAAATTTTCATCAAAATCAAAAAATGGTGATGCAACAACTTTTTTGAAAATTTGTTAATTTAAAATGGAATGACCCAGTAGTGAAAACTTTGTTAACGAAATTTGGTTTTTAAAAGTTCATAGCCTCGTTAAAAATTGCAGCGTTTGCCACATTACTGGAAAAACACTTTAGATGATGTATGTAATCATTATTTTTTTAATATTGCGCGATATTTTATGTTTCTAGATCAGGTTTTTTGAGTGGTTGAAAGGGAAAAATTGCCCAGACCCAATGAATGAACACTAGGGTGGGGCGAAAAATAAAAAGTTTTTCAGATCAACTTCTAATAGTTGCCAAAAGTTGTCTTTGGTGATAGTTAGCTTTTGTGCAAAATTTGAGAAAAATCGGTTAATATCTTCAGGGGGCGCTGCGATCGCAAAGTTTTACCATAGCTTTGTTATGGATTTTATGGTTAAAATATCAACAAGAATGCCTTTAGCTAGTCTCTTTGCGTTTTTTTTACTCAAAAGATGTTTTCATGCATTAAAAGCATATGAAATAACCCACAAACATTATTTTATATGATATATTTATATTTAAAAAAAATCACTTTTTTTCACGTTTTTGTTTCTTTTTAAATGCTTGAAATATAAATATATCATATAAATTAATTTTTTGTGAGTTATTTCGTATGCTTTGAATGCTTGAATATATCTTAGGAGTAAAAAAAATGCAATGAGATTAGTTAACGGCATTGTTTTTCATATTTTAACCATAAAATCCCGATAAAAGCTATGATAAAACTTTGCGATCGCAGCGCCCCCTGAAGATATTAACCGATTTTTCTCAAATTTTGCACAAAAGCTAACTATCACCAAAGACAACTTTTGGCAACTATTAGAAGTTGATCTGAAAAACTTTTCATTTTTCGCCCCACCCTAATGAACACCCCAAACAAAAGACAAACGCAGCATTTTCTAGCCTTTTTTTTTTTTTTTTTTGGAAATGTGTAGAAGGAAGTGACTACTTCCAGTTTATCTGAGGAAAATGTTTTAGAAACTTATTTTTTCAAAAAAATTGCGAGGTTCTTATTTCCTGAAAGCGTTCATTCAATGGTCGGTCTACCCTATCTGTGAAGAAGAATATGAAAAATTTTACATTGGGTTTCAACTAGGGATGCACAGATAAGCAAATTGACAGATTACACAGGCCAACGATGAAAAAACTTTTTTAATGAAAATAAACACATTCTTATGTTGTTTAGGTTGCTGAATCCAAATATGATGCTTAAAAAGTTGTATCACCCACCATTTATTCACATTTTATAGTTACATTCATGAAATAAAGAAACATTTTTAGAATTTAACAGCTTTTTCATAGTTAAGATAACATGAAAAAATAGGTCTAATGAACAAAGATGATGTTGGCAGCACTGCTGAAACACATGCTACAACATGATGGGGGATTACTGTTGGTCACTTCACCGGGAAGTTCAGCAAGCTATTCATCGCAGGAAAAGCTACACAAGAAGCTTCAAGGAAAAAGGGAAAGAAAATATAAAGCAATTCCAGTTGACAAGTGAACCTTGTATCATCACATAAAATTACTATTCCAAGTATTTTACTGTAAATACAAACCATTTTTACGATTCTACAGTGTTTCATTGATTTCCCTATATACTGTAAATGGGTATTAGACTATATAATAAAATACATTTTGCTTGGAAACTAAGGGTGATACATAAAAACTACAAGCAGATTTGGATTCAGCACATAAAAATCTATCAAGATCAGCTATTAAAATTAAAAAAGTTTTCAAAAAGGTTTTTTTTGTTGGCCTGTGTTACTGATTACCGATTAATCGGCTGGGCCGATTAATGATAATTTAGATTGTTTTCCGACTACCAATTTGACCATCACTGATTTTTCTCTCTCATACAATTCTAAGTTTAGAAATAGCAAGTAATTTATTTCTGAGAGAAGATTTTTTTTTTTTTCCATTTTCCTAGTTTTCACAAAATAATTTCAATATTTTTTCAAATTTTTTT